>QOCX01000466.1:0-32237 GCA_005959815.1 Sarcophaga bullata
AAATAAACAAATAGAAATATAAAATATAATAAAAATAAAAAATAAAATAAAAAAAAATAAAATAAAAATAAAATAAAATTTAAAATTATAAAAATTAAATAAGTATAAATTAAGTTAAATCAATAAATAAGTATTAAATAAGTTAAAAAAATAATAAATAATTAAAAAAGTAAATGTATAAAGTGTAAAAAAATAAAATAAAAAAATTAATATAAAATTAAAATTATAAAAATTAAATAAAAAATAAATTTATAAATTGAAATTGTAAATCATTATATACTACATTCTCCATCCTCGATCTTATTACAGGTAAATTCAAAAATATTTTACTATTTTTCATAAAAAGTTTATTTACATATATTTCTTCCATCAATAATATAACATTATAAAAATCTGCAAACAAAAATTTCTTTAAACTTTATTTAAAATATATTAAATTTGTTTAAAAGAAATTTTTATTTACAGATTTTTATAATATCATACCAGTTTTAAAGATTATGTGTGTCAGATTATTATAAATTAACAACAATTTTGATTTGATAAAGAATCCATTAGTGAACAGACCTTTCCTTAGAATAATGAAGATCAACCAAAAATTGAAATCAAATTTCAAATTTCATGAATAACATTATTTAATAGAAAACACAAGCTATTATTATTATTTTAATTGCTAAGATATTATACAATATGTTCGGGTGGACAACGCGGCAGATGAGGTTCTGATTCACTTTCGGTTGCACAGATTTCCTCAGCGACATGTTCTTCTTCGCCAATATCATCCAATTTGGGTAGCACCTCTTCTTGGTAGCCAGCATAAGTTTCAGCACGTTGCTTGATGATCTCTTGTATAATGACTGTAAGAATGTCGCGTGAATCGACAATTTGACCCACTTCCTCAGCCACTTCAGCTGAAAGCCATGGACAAACGGACTTCATTAATTCTTCCTTCTTGGCAGCATCTGTGGCTGGCTCTAGGCTATCCAAAACTTCGGGTAGAATACTAGCAATATGACCTTGTAATAGTTTAGCAGCTGTAACGCCTTTCTGCATTTCTTCATCCAAAGATTTGGCAATAGAGTCTTGACGCAAACGTCTTTCTTTTTCGGCTTGTATGCGTATCTCCTCCTCTTCGAGACGTCTCAATGCAGCCAGTTCAGCTTCACGTTCAGCCAAAAGTCTTAACGTTTTTGAAAAATGTAAATAAAAAAGAAAACATGATGACTAGAAAAAGCAAACTTACTCTTGTTGTTTCTTGCGTATGGCAGCAAGCTCTTGCTCGTGAGCCACCTCTAGTATGCTTAATTCTAATATGCTATCGACCATAACATCAATTATTGGTTGGGCTTCGGCATCAAATTGGAATAGTTCGCCATCGCCTATCTCGGTGGCAACATCAATGCCTATCTTAGCCGGTATGTAAGGTGGTGTGGGTGGTTTCTCTAGGAATAAGTCTGTTTGTGTTTCTATTGTGACTTCTGCCGGTTTAGCCACCAATTCTTCCAAATATTTTTCAGTTTGCACATCCTCATGTTTTCTGCCGTCTACAGGCGGTGGGGTACCTAGTACATTACGTTGATTGCGTTGTGTAACATTTTTTTTGCGTAAAATGTGACGTCTGCGATACTCTGCTGCCTTGTCAAAGGGGTCATAATCGCCCTAAGAAAGTTCGGAAGGATCATAATGCGAGAGAGAAAGAGAGATAGAGAGAGGGAATTAAATTATTCGTATTAAAATAAAAAGGGTGTAACAATAATTTGTTTTCTTTTTTTTTTTTTTGAAATTATAATTTTAAATAGAAAAAACGAAAAACATCATAATTTTGGCTATGAAAATTCATTTTCTTTTGTTGGCCAAATTTCATTATTAATGGTTGGCCGACATGCCAACGCAATTAATTTATTTAAATATACTGTATGAGGTTTGGGAAATTCTCATGTCATTTCCCAGAATTTTTTGCAAATTTCCATTAATCAATAGCGTTTTCTAATGTAATGTATACCTACCAGCAGTTGGCTGGGAGCAAAATTACTGCCTCTGACCACACGCTTTTCGTACATGACATTTTTATAGGGTTCTGGTGATTGTGGAGTTTCTCTGCAAATAAAAACGTAATAAAAAATAAAAACGAATTTAATTGCTTATTAACACTCTTCTTCTTAACAATTAACGATTTTGGCTTAAATCACACATACTTTATTTGACCTTTCAAGTGCCTATAAAATACATGCAATTTCACTTTGGAAGTCGCATTAAATTCTGAAATAGAAATTTAAGTTACAAGATAAAGAAGTCTTACGTAAGCCTATGATTTAATTCATTATTTTAAGTAATATTTCTTACCCTTCTACACAAAATTGTATACATTCCTACCAAGGAGATTACATGGTGTATTTAATAAATATTCATTTATTTTCTTTTCTGAAGTCTTAAAGTCATGACCTATGCAAATTCTTTCCTTTTCTTTCCTTACATACTGCTTTTCATTGTATTTTGTAAACCAAGTGAGTGTTTCACAGACCGGAAATGTGAAACAACAAGAACAACAACAATAACATTTGTTAGGAGAAAGAAATTGTTAAATTTACATTTCGAAAATTTTCTCAAATCAACTTGAGAATAGACAGCTTCATGGCTTTTGGTGCCATGCATTTGATGTTTAACAACGCCTTCACCGCCTATCACAGTGTAAGTGGTTTCCAATTGTAATTAAAACAGTGGATTAGTTCCGAGGATCTGAAGTTCAGGAGTAGGTTTATAAATAATTTTCCCAGTACAATACATGTGTGTGAAGATAAATTCCAATGTGAAAATCCAAGAAACAATCCATAAATTTAGGATTAACAGCACAAAATTTGCTCTTAACAGAACAAAATTTGCGATTCACAGAGCACTGTTAACTGTTTAACAGTGGCAATAAGTAGATTAATCTTCTACTTTGTAATTATTGCAATGCAGACTATTGACACAAGGTTTAATTCTCATTGCGGTCATTATTATTTTGTGAACAAAAGTGTTGAAATGTAGAGGACAGTTGGTAAGGATGGAGGGCGTAATTATTCCAGCAATCCCACTACCACTGTTCGAAAGAGAACCATCTGGACTACCATTTGCATATAGTCTGTGTGGTGTGCTATTTTTATTTATATGTTCCAAAATGGCCACTGATCTTCTAGAGAATTTTAAAGGAAAAAAAAATTATATTTTCAGGGTCAATTTTCTCAATACTCAATACCAATTTATATATATATATAGTTATTGCTGATTGTATTAAGAGGCCTTGGAAACTTTCTATGCATAGACCTAAAGTATTTCTCATTGTTAGCTTCTAAAAAAGTGGGCTTGTGGCAAAGTTTGCTCTATTAAGAGGAAATTTTGTTCTCTTAAAGTTAAATGTGGCGCTGCTAAAATTTATGGATTGCGTCTTGGATTTTCGAAATTCGAATTTATCTTCACACACATGTAAAATACTAGGTTATCTTAACAAGCTATTAACGATATAAGGTTCAGAGTGTGGCTTCCTTCTTTTGTGTGAAGTTCGCTACGAAAGTTGAATTCTTTTTTTTACAGTGACTGTAAAGCTGACAGAAAATGTTAATATACCAGGGCTATCCAGTCCACTAGGTTCGTTTCACTTTTTTTTTATTCTATTTCGCCCGATTTATCACGGGTATATTTGGTGAAAAAATCCTAATCTTTCAACTTGATTGTTTCTAATTTTTTTTCAAAAATCTTCGTTTTCTTGTAAAGCTTTTCCTTAATTTTTCTCTTAATTTTTCAACAACTTTTTCTTATTTTTATGATTTTTAATGGATTTTCTTTTAATACTTTTCTAAACTTTTGTAAATAAAAAAAAAAAATCTTTCGTAGACAAGGCGACAACCTACTGGTCATCACAATCCTTTAGTTGGGACTACAACCCATACAGAGGATAAACCTTTATAACATGGAAGTAATTTTTCTCAGTGCATATGTTTGAGTGTGTTTATGCCATTTCGACAATGTCCAAGAGTGAAAAATTTAAGAATTTCTATGGAAATAAGCTATCAAATATTTCATTCTTGCGAATATTAAGCCTCGACAAGTGAAAAAAGATGGTAAGAAAACCTTGTATTCGTTTTTCTTTTAATGGTAAATAAATGCTGCTTCTTTTCTAAATTTAAAATCGCTATTTAAAGGAATACAATTTTGTTTGTTTTAAACAAAAATATTCTTTCATTTTAATGGCTTCTGTTTTATATGTTGTTGCTACTATTACAATATTTTCCCAGGATATTCAACTGTCTTGTTTTTTTGTGTTTCTTTTTTATTTATTTTTTTTTTGTATTTTAAGCGATAAATATTTAATGATTAAGTCCTCTACTACATTTGTATTTGTATTATTGTTCTAGTGTTCTTGTTGTTGGTATTTGTTCATATGTTGTAGTGGTAAATGGATTTCCCTCTACTTTATTCCATTTCATAAAATTTTTTTTATTATTTTTATGTATGTTCGTGTTATCGGGTCATATGACACAATTTCCAATTTAATTGTCTACTCCCTAGAAGTGTATTATGAAGACGAGTTAATAGCTATAGGTTCCATTCCATATGCTTTATCTGGTGATTTATTTTTGAATATTTTTTCGTCAACGCTAATGGCGCTAGAACAACAGCGACAACAACAAAGTTGAAAACAACAAAATAATTACGGGCTTTAAATATTTTATTTTGCCCTACATATTGATGAAAAGCGTTATAAAGAGGTCAATACAACTATAATCACATATGTTAAGTGGTTAATCATTTAATTCGATAGGAGAATTAAACTAAATAATCCGTTTCCCTAAATGCAAAACAAATTCTCTCCGGTGAATTAAAATTAACGGAACGATATTAAAAAAAAATATCGGAAACCATAATACAGCCCCTTGGCTGGCCATACACTCAGTGAAATTCTATTGAAGGCAGTTTGATTTTATTTTGCCTTTTTTATCTCTGCATTAGAAAATTCCAATATTCAATATGCATGCTCTTGCTAAACTTGCAACACTTTCGCCCATCATATGCGAAAATAAAAACATTCGTGAATCGACCATCTTTCTAAGATCCTGAGTGTATTTTGCAAATAAAAAATTTTGTAAAGCGATGTCCTTGTAAGATTGTACGTGTATTTGTGACCAAGGCTCATGTCAAATAATTCGCTTTGGAGAACAACATGCCAGCCAAATCCTATCCAATGAAATAAGGAAAAGAAAATGCCGTTATACCGGCCATACCCAAACTTACGATATCACTTGGATTGCTACAGATTGGAACCCCCCAGTTAATAGAAGAAGTGAACAGACTGTTCATATATGGAGGAGACAGATTGAAAGTAGAACTACAGAGCGAGAAAGCGGGAATGTGTTTCGTTAGGACAACGTTAAGTGTGACTTCACAGAGGCTTCAAAAGCTATGTAAGAAGGTTCTTATATTACAATCAACAGTTTCTATAAAACTGATGCATTACTGAAAGAATTTCTTCAAAACGTATTCGAAAATTTATAAAATTGTCTTAACTGCTCCTAGCTAGTCTAGTGGGTAGTGTGCTAGTCTATTAGTGTGACGTCCATGGGTTGGATTCTCAGCAGAGACTCTAGTTCCTCAGCTGGAACTAATTGTAATTAATTGTAAAAATTTCGAGGATAGTAGGTAATTTGGCAATCTATTTGACGTGAGCTACAGCCCTTTAGTCAGGATTACAACCTAGCTTTTCACAACACCCATGCTATGTGTGTTAATTTTGTACGAGATTTGCTAAACCTACAGTTTAATGTCGCCTTCCAACAACAAATTTTTGAGTAACTATTCATGGTAATTTCAGTTTTTGCCAGAAGACTGCTGAGGGGAAATCGCCGATTTGTTCAAGATATTTAAGCTGGAGCTTGAAGAACGGCCTTTCGTTTAATAAGGCAATACACTACTGCTAGACTACGGTGACTTGCCCAAAACAAGTGACACTAAATTTCAAAAGTGCACTCTTACTGAGACACCCCTTACTTATATATTAAGCAGTGTATTACGTTTAAATAAATTTCAGACTGTTTTATATTCAAACAGTTTTAAAGAAAATTTTCTTTGCAATTAAATGTTTACCTTTTTGAGCGATTTTGTTTAAGTTGTTGATGAAATTGTTGTTTTGTTATATGCAAACCTCCTGGCACATTAGAGGGTGATGCGTATGACCCCCTGACACCATTCGGTGGCAAAGATGTTTTGGGGGCTGTCATGTTGTTTGACGTCGCCATTAGAAGCTTATCTTTTGAAACGATCTCTGTAGACCCTTCATCATTTGCACGCACTTTAGCAGTCATGGTATTACCACCAGCAGCAGCACCACTACCATCATATCGACTATTGGTGGTGCTATAACGATACTTGTCCTTGGCCATTGTTAAAGTGTTACGTTGGTTGTTGTAATTTTGTTCGCCCGTGCCTTTAGTTTTATGACCATTGTATTGTGTGCCGTTGTATGTGTTGGACAATGCTGAAGTGCCGGTATTGTAAACTACAGGATGTGAGGCATAGGCATACAATTGTCGTTTACGTGTCGGCGAAAGAAGTACAATTTCTTTTGGCGGTGGCAAGAATATACCTCGTGGTACAGTGGTAATGAAAAGTGGTCGTTGATTAAGTGTGTCTTGATTGCTACCCTATAAAACCGTACAGAGGAGAAATATTGGTTTTTTGCACGAGTCAACTTGTGAATATTGTATCACACATTACATATCGCATGTACAATACAATGTTCTTATAATGAATCATAATTATTATTCGAATTGATTTTTGTTTGGTCAAGTGAAATGACGAAAACTGTTTTTGATAAAAATACGATTCAACATGGGTCTTTTAAGTGAAAGATCCTAATTAACATAATAAGACAGTGGTTATACGGATCAATTCAAAAGTAATTTTTTAAGAGAAAACCTTGACTAATTAATGGTAATATTGAAGATGAGAAAACGTTTGTCTAATATGGACCAAAAACAAACCAAAAAGCTTGATTACGCTAGAAATTTTTACTAAAAATTGGGAAAATTGGAAGAAATTTTTTATAGTCAGCCGCACAGCTCCATGACGCTGCAGCATATATTCTTTTACTCATCGATATACCTGGCGATATACCACCGATTATTTGCTTAAGTACTTATTTGGTAATTACAATCGTTTAGTCAGAATTACGACCTTTTCGCGCACACCACTCATGTTGTGTGTGTTAATTTTATCCAGTGGCTTCGTTTTTAGTTTAAGAGACCACTTACTGCACTACGACGACTTCATTGGTTGGTGTGACCAATATGCGTAGGCACGCACGTGTCTGATGCATCTTAATGGAAGTATTAAGGCAAGCCAAAACCCTATCAACGGGTTGCCAAACCCAATTAAGTTCGGTATGTAATCTCAAAGAGGCTGTACATGAAAGTTATCCTTTAAAGAGCTCATTTCCTATTCTGCATCTACATTTTAATCTACAACTAGCATAGAACCCCTCAGTACTTCCAAAATTAGTGAACACTGCCAGAAATTCGCACTGGAAGTGTTGCATAGTTTGTTTCCTTCCTTGTAAATGGATTTTCTGGTAATCTGGATATCTGTACGTCTTTAAAGGTCCAGAAAGATACGGTCACCCATAGAAATTGCTGTACTGTTCGCTTTTCTTTCTCCTTAAAGAAGGAAGTTCCTGTAAGTGCAGTTTCTGATAGTATGGTTACCTATAATACCTATAAGAGCTCTCTAAAATTCAGTTTTTCACTAAGAAAATACAGATTTTATGTTAACATCAGCACTTTTATTCAAAACTCGTTAAAATCTTAATGAAAGCGACTGAGATTTTGGAACTAAATTCAGATTGAACTCCAATCTCTATTTGAGTGAAGAATTTCTATAAGCAGACGATTTTGATGACTTTGCTGCATAGCCAGAAAAACCAGCAATTGGCATAACTAAACGTTCACGAAGGTGAAAAGGTTTTAAAATCTATTCATAGGCGCCCTACTTGTTTTACGAAACATAATTACATGAGCCTGCAAATCGTATTCAAATATTTTTACGAAGCCAAACCGCTTTCAAAACGTTTTCAATTTCCGCGAAATAAGTTTTCCGTTAGCTTAACTTTTCAATTGCAAACAAAAACCATTTCTTGTATCGTATTTTTTTCAGCGTACATGTTGAGAAGAATTTCTTAAATCCCGATTGGAACTGAGATGACTTAATTTACGATTAAGTTCTTCGGCAAATTGACGCGCATTCGAATTGCCCGTTTGAGGGTATGTTACCGATAACAGTGGATTATAGCCAGTAACCCTAAGCTCTTGTCCATGATCGTTATCATTTGTCGGCAATGCCGCTTGTTCGGCTCTCCTAATCGGGTGCACTATGGCGTTGGGTTTATTTGGTGGAAATGTTGAGGACAGTGAGCTATAATCGTTGTTTAATACTGCAAATGATGACGATGTGGATATTGGTAGATTAGCGGTATAATCATAGGTAGATGATGTTAAGCCCGAATAGTGTCGTGAGGGTGTATAATTCGAAGCGAAAGAAAATTTTGGACGTGTAGCACCGCGTGTCGATAAAGTTGTATCCTCTAGGTTAGTATTCAGTTCAGTGTTATCGTGAGTTGGTGCGTTAGAGGTGTACGAGATTGAAGTGTTAATTGCAATGTTTAAAGAAGAGTTATTAAGGAAGTGATCTGGATTTGTATTCTCTTTGTTGGTTTCCAAGTTTTGCATTATTTTTTCGTTTTTTTCTGTTGTTGTTGTTTGTTTGTTTTTCTAACGTTTTGAATACGAAACGTAACCGCTGCGAATTTCACATGACATTTTCCACGAAACAAAAAAACAGGAAATTAAAGTTCTTAGTTTTTTGTGTGTTTGCTTTCCTTTTTAGAAATCAATAATTGAATACAACCGGCTTTATGTTAGAAAAAAAAACCGAAAAACATTTCATATTAAAATGCCACATTTAAACTTTACGCGACCGACGGCTAAGAATAGCGACTGTTGTATGTTGTGCACGGTCAACACTCAGTCACGAAATGACCAAAACACATGCATGTCATTTACGATATGCCCGTATGGTTGTTCTTCGTCGTCTAAAATCGTAAAGGAAAATACCGATGGTCAATATATTTAAAAACACGAAGACAAATTTAAAATAGAAAGTAGTATTCCTGCTGAGTGAGGCCGGTCTGTGAAAGCAGTTGACGGTATTTGCGCAGATGGGTCTAGTGAAAGAAAGGCGTAGAAAACAGCTGGTCCGGCAAGAGGTTTACCTAGCCACCACATACGAAACTTCCCATTGCATATTTAAATTACAAAAAAAAGGAACACAGAAAGGAAAACAAATATGAGAGGGAAAATTTCTTCTTCTATGGCTAGCTTTTCGCACTAACTAGACATTAGCTGGGCATACATGTTCATAAACTTATTAAGGCATAACTTTTATAACATGGCTAACTTCAAATAATAGCTGTTTATGTAAATTTTTTTTATTGTTTGTTTTGTTTTTTGCTTTACGGCGTAATAAATTATAAAAATATTCATTTATTATGAAGTGTTTTTCTATTGTTATTCTTTAAATCCAGGGCTTACTTTGAACTTTTCTAACATCCGGCGTCTAAGAGAACCTTTGGCAAATTTCAATGTCACTGGCATAATTTGCTGACCAACAAAATTGACAGTTTGTTGTTGTTCTTTTCATTGTTTTTTTTATTGCGTTTCTTGTTTGTTCCCTACCCTATCATTTTGATTAAGTGTTCTTAGTCATTAATATGTTAATCGTCTTCTTAACCGCCGACATATCAACTGAAAGAAATAAGGGCCTCTCGTTTCTTTATTATTTCGAGCTTATTGGGATACGTAGGGGGAATGTTTCAAGAAAATCGATTACACATGTTTTATAAATAAAAGAACTCTTGTTTGTATATCGTTTCTGATGGCAGGTGTTTGTATAATTTTGGTTAATTTATTTACAAATCATTTTGGAAAGAGGTCTTCAGGGTTCAAGTTTTACATTTGAATTAATAATTCTCAGTAGTTAAACAAGGAGTTAATTTTTCTTTGTGAATAAAAGTTAGGTAAGAGAGCAGTGGGGGTTTTCATGCTTTGAGAAAGTAGAAATATATGTAAAAATTCTTCTGAACAGGTTCGGTGTGGTATTTTTGAGGTGTGGGGTTATAAGGCTGTAAATGAGGTGGCGCGTTGGAATGCGGAAACCCGGTGTAGTGGTCGATCGTATCTTTCTTGGATAAGCTCTTCAAGTGGATTTATCCGGTGATGTGACGTAAAGTGAACTTTTCATGTTGGAACAGAGAAATTTACAGATTTCTGTGGTCCAGGTTAGGCGATTATTCAATGTTGATGGTTCATGAAACTGGGGAGGCAATCTATTAGAATCTTGAAAGGTTTTTTGACTGGACACAGTGTCTCTGAGACGAGAGCATTCCTTCCGTCTGCTTGGTTTGAAAGAAGGTGATGGGATCGAAATTGAATCTCTGCTCTGGTTATAGAGACGAGCACTAATGATTCTTGATCGAAGTTTTTTAAATGACCTTGGTGAGTAAAACTCTTGTAAGATTCCTGATATTCAATGAAATTTACAAATTTCCCAGGTTGGGCGATATGCTTCTCACACCACATAGGTTGTATGCGTTAATTTTATCTATGGCTGTTAAGACTCCGAACGACAGATTTTTGAGAAATTTTTCATGGCTATTATATTTACACTCACAGTTTTTGCCAGATGGCTGCTGAGAGATAGTTACCGAAAGAAATATTTTTTTTATAATTCGTTTTGTGCGAAATGTCTGAGTTAAGGTTTGTAGAATGAGTTTTAGGCTAATAAGCCTACATACTACCTACTAGGATACTTAAAACTAAGAACTCAAATTTAAAGCTTTTTAATCCATTCTGAAGCTTAACAAAACCGATCCGTATCTGAATTAGATGAAGACGTGACGACCTGGTTAAAGCTTATAGAGTTGGATTAAATGTTGGCCTAGACCGATTTAATAGTAAGGTATGTTTTAATATTTGGTTTCTTAATCAAAGACAGTTTACTGTGTATTAATAAAACAATCGCTCATTGGCGTATAATGAAAAAGTCTTTTGAGTTCCAGCAGCAATGCCAAACCATTCAGATTTATATTGATTTCAAGGAGTGAGGCTTTGGGAGCTTGTTGGCAGTTTCTTCACCCTGACGAAGTTACTATCTCTCTATACCGTAAAATTTTGTTGGTTATAATTTCAATAGAAGCTTGTGATACAATCCGTAGTCTAAGATTTAACAATGTGGTTGAGAGTCATTAAAATCGTGGGAAATAAAGCCTTCATTTTCATGCTAAGTTAATAATTTTTCATGATCCCACAGCTATAGTCTAAGCTTTTACCAATCCTGTTGAGAATCATTTAAATTGTATGAAATAAACCTTAAAATTCGTGCAAAAAATTCTTTTTATTGCACCTTTAATGCCATAATCTCACATCGATTGGTGATCTAATTTTGATTGATTTTCGGAATGGGTTTTTGAATGAAATCTATTCCGCTACCTATCCTTCCTATAATGTCTCCCAATGATATTCCATTTTTTGTCTACACACATGCATATTTAAGCACTTAATAAAAAAAATTTTCTTAATAATATCTAAAAACAGATTATTTAATAAATTATAAATGCCTTAAGTTTCTTGTCCTATAAGCCATAATTAATCAGAAATATTTTCTACTCGAAAGTCAATAAATTAATTCCGTTCCGTATTTGTTTGCGGACAACAAGAATAGAATGTAATGTAAATGGCCCTCCTCTGGCACTGTTTTGTATTTCTTTTTTTTTTTTGTATTTTTAAACAAATACAAGAAAAGGTTCGTTGACCTTCAGGTACTTTTGACCTTTAACGATTCCTGCTGTTGTGGTCGTGGTTGTTTTGCCTCTTGTCTATTTAACACCTTATGGCTTAAACTATTTCAACAACAACAACAATCTAAAATATGTAATAAATTTGTGTAGAAATTATTTCAAACAACATTTGCAAATTCTGTTTCAATGTTGTTTAAACACAAATTGTTTGCCAATAACAACAATAATAACAACAGCAGTAAAATAATTGTTTCGAAATTTCGAAAAAAATAAAACAAAAAAAAAAAATGGAGGCAAAAAAACAAGACGTAATTTTACTTACTTTTGTGTCTTGGCACTTTTACGTCCAAAAGTTTTCGGTTGTGTTGACCACCAAAATGTATATTTGCAGGGAGGTGCAGGGCAGCCCATATTTGAAGTCCATTTCAGTTGAACGTCTGTAACTTCGGTACGTGGAGCTGTAGTTTTTGGAGAGCCCAATAGTTCCAAAGCATCATCCGGATACTTTTTATTGCGACCAAAATTACGCGCTCCAATTGTTGGCATTTTTCTTTAATTGTGCTGTTTTGTTTTTGTTTTTGTTAAATCAAATGAACACTAAAATAATATTTTTTCTTATTGTCAAACGCAACAATATTTATTAAAAATTCTAAAATAAAGTTTTTGTTCTTCTGGATTTATTTGACTTATTCTGATTTATTTTGATTGAAAATACAAATTTAAATGCAAACATTTCCTTTGTTTCTTTGTTTAGATATTATTGGCCTCAGTAGTTTTTCTTTTTGAATTATTTACAACAACACTTCATGATTTTGAATTTATTTCGTTGTGGAATATTTTTCTGTGAATTATTTTCTTATGATTTTCATTTCATATGCAAATATTGTAAATAGAAAATGCGAAAATAACAACAACAAATCTAAACATAACGCTAGAGAAATAAATAACTGTAAATAAAAAGTCAACAATCAATCAAAATAAAAAATGGTTGCCATAGGAAGTTGTCAAAATAGCGGCATTTTCAACGAAGCTCTTTTAAAATTCACAAAAAGAGTGCGCCTCAATGAACTCAAACGGCAAAGCGAAGTCGTCTACAAGTCAGTATTCAGCTGTATGGTGTATGTCTGTGCTGTAAGTTAATTAGTAAAGTTCAAAACCATTGTATAAACTACTGTGAATTATATTGCGCCGTCTTATATTTAGACCATTGGAATACTACAGTCTTTCTTTTCACCTAGTATTAGAACCATCCGAAGCTTCTGATTTAGCCCTTTAGACTCGTAAACTTTCATACTTGATTGACTGCATAGCAGAAGCCGACTCTCGACTTTGTCTTATGATATAATGTTGCATATGAAATCATTGTAGGCTAGTAAGCAGTATGTTGTCTTATTAAACGAGAGTCCGTTGTTCATGCCTAGTCTTAGAACCCTCGAATAAAATATTAATTTCCTCTCAGTAGTTAACACTGTGCAGGTAAATAAAATTACCCTGAAAAGTTTCTCAAAAATCTCGCAGTCGACTTTAAACTGTAGGTCCTGCCACTCACTTATAAAAATTAACAAACACAAAATGGGTAATGTGAGAAGCAAGGTTGTAATCCTAACTGTAGGGTTGTAATGATTAAATTATGTATATATATGTATGACGTTGCATATGTATTTATGTAAGTAGTGAATAAGCGGCTCCTCATCTTTCTCGTCTATAAAACTTATACCGCATGAGTACCTAGCTTACTCCTTTAGAGTTTAAGCAGACTTTCTAGCCNNCACCAGACTAGCTCCATTAACTGAGTGTAGTTTTCCAAAATGCCACTGTATTGCCGCATCCATGTGATGTGAAAATTGTAGAGTGCCGTAGAGTACTGTAGAGTGCCGGGTCCTGACTAGCAGAAAGCATGGTAATATCTGTGAACGTTTTATGGTTGTTCAATATCTAGCGAAATCGCCACCGCGATTTGTGCAAATTATAGCGATGTACAGTAGAGTGGCCTGTTCTGGCTTGTAGAAAGTATGGTAATATCTCTTCCAGAGACCTTGTTATTCTTAATAATTATCACAACGGTATAGGGACATACTGAGAAATTATATTGCGAATATACTAGAAAGAGCTGGGGCCAACTTGGCCACGATTACAATGACAATTATGACTAAAGCATTCTTTAGCTAACATTTTCCGGTCAGCAGAGACCTCTAGGTTGAGCTGACCGAATTTTTGCTGATTTTTCTTTCTCGACTTGACTTTTATTACGTGATATCTGTCCTCAAGCGGCATTGTCTAAAATGACAATACGCACGACACTTGTAGACCCACTCACGCACGCAAATGGATATACGGAATACACCCTGATGCAACTGCCCAAATTTAGGTTAAAGGAAATTGCCTGGCTTAGAAGTGAGTCACTGTGGCGCTTAGGTTAGAAGACTATCTTTTTTGAATGAGATGTGGTAGCATAGCTTACTTACTTCCTTACATAATAATTACAAGACTTTAGTCAGGATTAAAACCTACCTTCTTACATCACTCATGTTGTGTGTTATTGGCTGTACCTACAGTTTAGCGTTCATTCTGAAAGTAAAACTTTTCATTCGGCAATTTTATTTATTTCTCAGAGCTTTTGCCAGAAGACTGCTAAGAGAAAGTCGCCGAAAGATATATTTTTCCCATATTTTATTGCGGTTTGTGATGTCTGAGCTAGGGTTTGAGCCACGAAATCTTGTCTAAAAAGTTAACACACTATCTACTAAAACGCAGCGGTAGGACTACAATGGGAATCTTGCATGTTCTGATGCCTAATCTGGCCTAACATTCCGGTCCTAAATAGTTGATTAAAAAAATTGGTTAAAACCTCCCATAAAACAATAAAATATAACTTTTTCGTTATACAATATCTATAACAGTTATCTTTAAGACAAATGACTTCTCTTTCTATGTACAGGATGTACAGGATGTATTCCAGCTAAGGTTCCATTATAATGAACGAACTCTTCTCTTGCAATTCAATTTCTTTTAAAATAAATTAAATTAATTATAAATATGCCCACACACACAGACGTACATACCTCCATTTAATGATTATTCGTACCCCCATCTAAACAACAATTGTCAAAAATCTCCAAGTGTTGTTAACTGATCGTAAGCCCCTATGCAAAAAAAAAAAAAAAATAAGAGAACAAAAATTTTTCTTCTACTTACGGTTGATTTCTGTGAATAGAGAGGTTATCTTCAACTATTTTTGTCCATTTTTGTTTATCTGATGTTTTTCTTGTAATTGTTTTGTTTTTTTCGTTGTTGTAATTGCTTGTATGCAGTCAGTAGTTGTAGACATTGTTTGTTAATTTGTTCGCAACAGTTGAACATGATGTTGAATTTCGATAAGTGGACAGACATTTAATGTCTCCATGCGTATGTCGTATTTCATACATTTCTACGGAAAGGTCAATAACAATAGTTTTTAAGAGAGAGTGCGAGAGAGCGAAGATTATCATTTCTATACAATAATTTCAATTCAAACTAAAAAGATTAGAAAAAAGAAAACGTTTCGAATGAGAAATTTTGACTATTTCGTCTGGCGTGGACAATATTTCTTGATTTTGCCTTTTTAAGTGTAATTAATCGAATTGCATATGAATTCTTATACATTTTCCTTGAAAGGTAAAATGAATTTCAAGCCACAGGAGACCAAAGGCACTGATGTGAACTGGCCACTGAGATCATGTGGTATGACCCCGTTAGATTTTTTCTTAAGGGTTTTCTTAAGTCGCAGGTATATGCGATATTCAATCATTCCTTAAAGCCAGCTTAACCGAAAGCATTGGGCAAATTCACCGCGATTTAAGCACCACAGTAATGGAAAATCCCCGTAGTCTAGTAGGTAGTGTGTTGGCTTATTAGACGTGAATCAGACATCTGAAGGAAATATGACAAAATATTTCCTCGTCACTTCCTCTCAGCAGTTTCTGGAGGGTAATAACAAAGTTGTCATGAAAAGTTTCTCAAAACTCTGTCGTTCATTTGCAAGTCATATGGGGGTAATGAACCCGCTTTTACAGACAGCTATAGTTATACGGAGAATGCAACTTATGCAAAGCCTGATCAAAGCCCATTTTAGGATCCTCTTAGCAAGAGTAACGGGACACTGGTATCTGGTTATAAAACGACTCTGCAGAAGCTATAATGGCGAGAAGGAAAAGGAGAAAATAGAACATTTTCTCTGCCGCTCACAGGGTACCTTTAGATGAAGGATTCTTGGTCATTTCAAATTCATTTACAATTTTGTAAAGACTGTCAGGCTGTTTGAGTTACAGTTGATTGTCGGAATAGGAACTATCGGCATTACAGTAGCACGTTATAAAACCAAGTGTTTATATTAAATTCTTTTTACTACAACCCATTGACTACTCACTGACGGTCTGGCAACTTTCAGAACTTACTATGTAGTTTTGTTATTGTAATTCCTTATTAAAGTAAGAATTAACTTGTATTCCTTACTCTCTTGCTTGTGCTAAACACCTATGCTTTTTTGATGCGGATGCTAATTTAACCACACATCTTATTGAAGCCAACTATTGAACAAAAAGTGGATTTCATTTTACCGGCAGTAGGGTATCATGCAATCAGAATTTCTTGTGTGCTTAATTCTCAATCAAATACTGTCTGTCTAACAAATTTCAAATACTTTAAAGCATCAAGAAAAAGAAATTCTCAATGCAAAATTGTGGTAAATGCCTGTAGTATAAACCAAAATACAGAATCAACTACGAAAGGGATGTTTGGTTATACGGCATGCCAATAGTATATTACACTTTATGTAAATTCAATACCTACACTCCCTCTCCTTTCAAACACTTGAATTGAATATTTATTCAACAAAATGTTGCAATTCATGCTATTGACTGAAACTGAACTGAAACCGCAAACCTTTTTCGGCAATTATGCACAATGTACACCACAATTTGGAAAATTTCTAAAAAAAAAGCAAAGATTTCCTAGTTACAAATAAATCCAGAAAATTTGATTGTTTTACCCAAAAAGATGTAGAAAATGTTGGAAAAAAAATGGATTTGTTTTCTAATTGTTTTAAGTAAGTGGTCACACAGAATTCAAAATCAGTTTTTAAAATCGATTTTTCAGATTTGAAAAATTTAATTAATTATGAGAGAGAGAGAGAGAGAGAGAGAGAGAAAGAGAGGAAGTGCTAAACATGTAACAGTTTCCTGTTGAAATGGCTTCCTGGTAAAACGGAAGTTGTTTTCTATCATCTTTTAAATGATAAACATGAGAGGATCAAGGCTATGTTATAAATTTCCGAAATAAATAAAACGAAAAAGACAAAGAATACAAGATTGTTTCCAATTATTTTGTCAAGTTAAACAATGATAACTCAATTGTCTGCTGCACATGCCTTTACTAGTCTGTAGAAACTATAAAATTGACCTGTTATTTCGATGATTATCTCCGTAGGCTGCAATATTCAATATTCTTGAAATATAATCTTATCAGTTTAAGGACATCGCGTGCACGTCTCACCCCTAAACATAAGAGTCATAAAAACTGCAGGATTTCTTGTGTAGGTTACTGTTAGTTTCCTGTGAACTACAGCAACAAGCCAACTAACAACAACAGACGGACAAAAGGACATTCAAATACAACAGAGATTGCACGTGTGAATTTTATGGTTTGTTATTATTGTTATTGCTGCACTTGCAACAAGCCCTTTACACTTGTTGTTTTGGTTTACTAAAGTGTTAGGCATTCGTTTGTTTGTCTGTTTGTTTATTTTTCTTTGTATTTAAGCCTATAATACTAATAGGAACCCCATTTTAGCCACGTCTATACTCATGTCCTTTTTTTTGTTTTTATTTTCCAGGAAAATGAAAAGATAGTGAAAGTGTTTGCAACAATTACTGTTTGACAGCCACAGAAACACGTCAGGGTTGTTGTTGTTTTTTTTTTTTTTTTTTGGTAAATAAGTGGCGCCTTAATTTGAAATCCATTTGTTTAGTTTGTTAATAGTTAATGTGGTTAAGCAGGTAAATAATGTACCTGCGAAATATCATAATTTATTTAACAATTTACCAGTAATTCGAATTTCTTTTTTCTGATTTTTTTTATTGATTGAACTTTTTTTTAAATACGAAAAAAGAAAACAAAATAAAAATTAATTGTTTATGGAACATGAAATATTTACTTTTCATTTGTTTTATATTTTAATGGCAACACATTAACCACAAGCGTGTTATAAATAAATAAATGGACAGACGTTCATATATATACGAACTTAAAATCGTCTGATTATAAACAACTTTGAACACTAATAATACAAAGTAAAAAAATGCCATGAAATAAACATACAAAGCGACAGACAGTCAGTCTAACTATCCGTTTCACAAATGTCAGCTAATGTATGTAAAAACTCGGCGAAAAAACGAACTCAACGACAACAATTGACGCATCAGAATTGCAAATTTTTCATTCTGTTTTGTTGCTTTTTGCAGCTGTTGTTGTTGTTTAACTATTTGACATTTTGTTTCTAATGGACACTCAACATATAGACTGTCACTCTGTTGTTACGTACATACATATAACCATACCCAGCGGGCAAATTGTTTGGAAAACCTGTCCATCACTTTCGTAGAAGGAAGCGTAGAAGAAATTTTGAAGAACTTTGAACTTTACATAGCTTTATTCTACGCAGAAAGCAAGGTAAACAATTCTTAAAAATAATTTATTAAAAATTATTTATTAATGGACTCATGCACGTCATTCGCTACTTCATACGCAATGAAAGTGGTTTTTTTTTGAATGGTATTTCGGCTTAGTAAACTCATTGAGAAAATGTAGTTTTCTTCTCCACAAAAAGCATATCTTGTAAATCTGAAAGACACTCTTAGTAAATATGTGTGTTACAAACTCGTCAAAATATGTTAGGTTATGTTGAATTGATAACCGTTGACAGACCGCTACAGTATTTCAATCCTTTTTTGGGATCTCTTATCCAGAGACCGAGAGTTTCATAATGTTATTAATTTTATTACATGGCCGCCATTCTTTTAGAAGTTATGATAGGATCTATTCGGTATCGTCGTTGTGAAACCTGGTTCGAAGACGGATTCAGGCATCGTGTAGTCGATAGGTATATTCCATACTCCGTTGATACAAGGTTTAGAAAAATTTAGGGACTTTGTATCACCTTGTCAAAGACGATCGTAATAAACTTGGATTCAAATGACTTCAGATCGTTTCCGAATGAGCCAGGTGTCAACGTAATTTCTATGAACTATTAAATGATGGAATTAGAACAGAAGCTAAATCATTGGTTATAAGATAAAAGCCCTATCGTTTCAAGTGAAGAACTCAAAAGAGTTCAGTTTGAAGCCGCCGTAGCCTAGTAGGTAGTGTGTTGGCTTAGTTAAGCCTCAGGTCAGACATCTCCAACAAGCAAAATTTGAATATTTCTATGGCGACTTCCTTTCAGCAGATATCTCGCAAAAACTCTGAGATCAAATAAAATTGCCATGAAAAAGTTTCTCAAAAATCTGTCGTTCGGAGTCAACTTTAAAACTATAGGTCCCACCACTCATGTATAAAAAATTAACACACACAATATAAAAGGTGCGAGAAACATCCTGACTAAAGTGTTGTAATGACCATATATGTGTGTATGTATGCTATTTTCTTGTTTCTTCTTTGATTACAGCCATGTAGGGTTTCAGGCGTTTTTATTACAATATCTTAATAATTTTCGGCATATGTCTGCCGCGGCAACGAGTTACAAGTTTCTTACAGTTGGCCCAATTTCGGACTACTTTTTCCAGTAAATTTTGCAATTTAACATCAATATTGGCGTCTAATTCTTTAAGACTTAATGGATTTTTGCAAAATCCAGAGCCATTAAATTGCTCGACTTCTGGAAAGAAAGCTGTTATCAAATTAATTTGACAATAAATCGATTGATAAGCTAACTGTGTAGTCTGTTATAACCAAAGGTCAAGTTTTGAATATAAAAAATCAGGCAGCATAGCAGCTCGAAAGAAATAAGAACCGAAGATAACGCTGCCGTATAAGCTACATCAAACAGCAAATTTAATGATGATTCTTGAGGCTTATTCACGTACCCACTTAATCACAAATGAGCTTCAATGCTAAAAGCTATTCTTTGACAGGAGTGCTTATTGTCATTGGCATGTTCAAATAAGTCCAATAAGCAAAAGCACGGCTCAAAAAGTAGTCGTTTGACTTCAGTTCTTATATGAGCTTTATTTTATAGGTACGTAATCCTGACTCTTATGTAAAACTTTCCACCTAGTTAAAGTGCAAGAACCATTAATTTGAGAACGCTAACTAATCGACGTTTCGGCGTGTTTTCAAAGACATTTCGTGTATTTTTCATTATCAAATCAATATTTTTAACACCAAATCTTCATTTTTTTATATTTATTTTGCTTAAGAGAGTGTGGGTTACTCTTTAATTAAAGCACTTGAACTTAAATCCCATGAACTTCTTGGTACCATCTGAAGCTCTGTTCTTGTTCGTTGCCACATTACGTTATTGGTTAAATGCACATTGTCGTTGAGAACAAATGTCGTCTTTAACCGTTTCATCTGCTTAAAATCCCAAGAATAACGTTGTAGCTTTTGTCTTTGAAGCAGCTTAACCTTACTCACGTAGAACTTTACTAAGTAGTGGTCCCAGGAGAATATAAGGTAATGATACGAATAGGCTTATTGGGTTGCAATTTTATTATGCTCTAAGCGTATAGGCAGCCATTCAAAGGTTTGAAATACTTTAAATGTGGATCACTTATGTTAGTTGTGTTTGACTTTTGTTTTTTTGCTACTAACCCAGAGCATTGATAGACCTTTGCTTTGTTTATTTATTTATTTTCTTATTTTGTTTTTATTTTATTTTTATTTTATTTCTGATTTGTTTGCACCAAAAATTCTGTACAAAGTATCAATAATATGTGTGAGTGAATTAAGTGAAAATAAACTTAAAATGGTTAACAAAAAAAATATTTCACTTGGAAGTAAACTTTTCTTTCATTTTTTATATTTTTTTTAATTTTATTTGGTTTTTTTTGTTGTTTTTGAAATAAATCCTAATTTATACTCATTAAGATGGGAAATTAAGTTTTAATCCAGTATGGTAAAGAATTTCGAGAACTTTAAATGGGGGCCTATCGATTACATGTATAGACTGACTGGAATTATTTGCCTTTGCCCTTTTCAGGCTTCAAACATGATGAGAAAATCAAAGTTTTGTTGCTTCAGATGCAGTCATGACTTACGAAATGTTTATTGTTTTGCTTGAGTGACTAGATGGCTGGATGGCTGGTTGGCTCGCTGGCTGACTGGTTCGTTGGTTCGTTGGTTGTCATGGCGTTTTAAAAAATTTCAAAAACAACACTTGTGCCAACTTGTCATTGCAACACTTACACGAAACAAGTCATAATTCCATAAAAAGTTCTCCTACCATACCATCTCTTTATAAAATGGCAACAACAACAGCACAACCAACGTCAAAGTCAACAAATCTCCGCCAGTGTTAAAGCCCAATAGACTGTGCTCGAGTGGACAGACTTAGTTTTCTAGCAAATCTGCTGCTGTTGTAGTTTAAAGCTAAAAATGGCGATTTATTTTTTTTAAATTTTCTTTCTGCTTTAAAGTGGAAGTGGCCATATTGGCTGTAACGCAGCGTTCATATGTAATGTGATCTTTTGCAAATGCCTACAATGGCTGCCATAAATGATGAAAAACAATTAGAATTCTCTATGGAATCCAAAGTAGTTTTTTTCTTTCTTTGTTTTGTTTGACTAAACCCACTCAATAAGCTTTTCTTCTCAAGCCAAATCAAGAAGTCTTATGTTTTGGTGGGAAAATCTGTTAAAAAGTTCTTTTCTAGTTTTTGGTGTAGAGCAGGAGGAATAAGAGAAAATAAAAGCAAGTCGGAAGCTAAACACAAATCATTTATTTTATAAAGAAAAATTAATGATAAACGACAACTTGGTATTTATGGATTTGAGAATTTTTGCTTGGTTTTTTAATATTATTTTCCGTTCCCCACTAAACAGTGACCATTTGCAGTAGTGATGTCTTTATGTGAACAGTCGCGTTGAAGGTTATCTAAAGTGGATGCAAACGACCAATTGAATTGTATTGAATGTGACCCTATACCGGATGTTTAGAACATTTGATTTTCATTTGGCTTTTTCGTTTTCGTTTTCGTTTTCATCTGGAACTGTGTAGTGAAAGCGTGTGTCTTATTTTATTTATTTTTTTTCTAACAAAGGGAAGTTTTATGCTGTTTTTTCCATCCAAAATTTATTTTCAATTTTTTCTCCTTTTTTTTATTATTTTTTTAACATTCATACTAAAGGAGAGAGAAAAGACATGTGAAAAAAGAACGGAAAAAGTCCAGAAAAAAATGCATACAAAATTACCGTTATATGCCACCCTCTTTAGTAATAATTGCAATAAGCGAGTGGATTAAGTTGTCATGGGATGTTCTGCTTGTGTAAACAAACTGGCCATAATTCATGTTGAAACTTTCCTGCCATTAATGGAGGGATGTCTCTTTAAATAACGGCAACGACAACGACAACGACAACGACAACGACGTTAACGGAAACTTTAGCAAATTATTTAACGATAGCTTTTCTAATTATTTTTTCCAGTTTAAATTCAAATGCTGTTCAAAAAATGTTTTAGAAACTGGGCTCAGCCCTCAACAGATTTTCAAAATTGTAGACACCTTTTTTTGCATTTGTATTCTGTTTGATTACACACCTATTCTTTGATTTATTTATATGATCGATATTTATATTGTATCATCATTATCGATATTATTTTGCTGTCTGCTGTATTTGTTATCGATATTTGCTTTGGCATGACAAATTTTCATTATTGGCGTATTAACACGCACAAAAACAACAATTAATTAAAATATATTTGCATACCCTATAATATTATAATAGGCAGAGAATTGTACATCCATTCACATGTAACTCTAATCAAAATTTATTATACGCCTCTAAAAATCAAAAAAAAAGGGTAAAGAATATAAATTTTCGAATCTTCTTTTATTGCTTAATTGGTCATTATAAAGCTTTTTAGTTAGGATTAGAACCTAGCTTCCCAAACCACCCATATTATATGTTCCCGTAGCAGTTACAGCTTATTGTCGGCTTCAAACAACTTCTTCATGGCATTTTTATTTACTCTTAGAAGCCTGCTGAGAAATATTTTTTCATACTTTGTGTGCCTGAACCTGGGACCTGAACCAAGACTACTAGACTACAGCGACTTCTATTGCCTGTTTTATGTTGTACATTAAAATATCTCCGTCAAAACAATGTAATGCCATTGTAATCTCTTGTAGAAACTTTCATTCCCATTGGGAATAAGTTGTGGAAATCGATTTTAATTTTTCAATCAAAATATTATGCGTCATAGAAATGAATAGGTAATCAGATAATTGAGATAGGATAGGTAGGATTCTTCCGCAGCTAAGATGGAGCCTGGTTGTGGATAAACTATTTGTAGCATCCATCAAATAAAAAGTGCATGCAGATAATATAGTCTTAATGACTAATTAAAATCTTGAAGGCATTCTCTGCGACATCAATTAAAAAGGTCTTGAGCTTATAAGTCCTTGGTGCATAATAGTGGACCTGAGGATAGTTCCATGCAAACACACCAAAGTATCATTTACACAAACAAGCAAACTTCCTAAATGGAAGAATATTCGACTCCTAGATGAGATGATATTAAAGGAAATGAAGGTAAAATATCTGGAACTAATAATGGAAAGTAAATCGGTATTAAAGACTTATATAAAGAGCATCTCAGTAAATGCCAGACATGCCAAAGGCTTGCAGGGAAACCCGGGAATTATGCTCTGGATTTATACTTTCCAGACCAATAGCGACCAATGGGGGAAATTCTCTGGGAAGATTAAAATTGAAATGGAGTTAGACAAGTGTCTAGCATAACAGTGGCAATAAGAACTTAGCCTATAGTGGCGCTGAAAGCTCTGTTACATTTAAGTCCAGCTACACATGGTAGTGAAGACCAAAGCTTTGAGGACTATGGCTAGGTTGATGGGAGACAAGAATTAATTGATTGACAGTTCCCCACTTAACTCCGGTGGACAGAATCAGTAGATTTTGGAAAGTGCTTTGCAACTTTATAGGGTTTCCCTTTTAATATTTCCTCTAAGCTCTGACAAATTTCAGGATGCTTTTCGTTGTCAACAAAGACATTTCGCTGCCTAGCATCTGATACGTATCTCGGTATTCTTTCCAGCGATGCAAATATGACTCACAGGTTCCACACAGGTTCTGATGATTTATTATCAACGTTATAGAATCTACATGTTGTGTTCAAAACTACCCCCATTNTAAATAAATGTACTCTGGGTCTACAGTGCCCTGTTAAAAGACCGGTTAGCAACCTTAGGTCATTCCTTGATAGTTTGATGCATGACTCAAATCTCTTCTTATTATAATTTCTCAACAAGAGTTTTGATTGTCTACTTAATTTTAGAAGAGTTTTAACCTTTCTATCTTCCTATCTTCTCCTTCGTTACTGGAAAAATAAAGCTGCAACTTGTTGTTCTTCAGTTGCCGCTAGTTCTTCATTTGACCCCATTAGAGGGGACCTTTGCATTGTTCTTTGGGCACTTATGAGTTTTCTAAGGAACCTATAAACAACGCCAATTCGTTGGCTCTTTAATGCAATTTGTGCACCCTTGCCGATATCTTTCTTTGTAATAAAATATTTGTGATAATATTATTCGTAATATTTTGCTGAGAAAATTTATTTTTAAAATATACTCTTGTACACCATAGCTCAAGCATTGTATTCGTTTTTAATTAAGCAAATTTTATATGATTTTATAGTACACAATAAAAGTAAAATATTTGTTTATCAGGAAGTTGTCTGCTTATATTAATCCACATAACATGATTAGAATTAATAATGGCGATACGTTGTGTCTTCTTTCTAAGGTTTTCAATACTGCTACCGGCATTAGTGTTGCTGTCTGTTTGCCTGTGTCTATACACCTAAAAAAATTGCTACTGCTACTAGCAATTGCTACTGCTATTGCCATAGCCGATCCTCATGTTCTCCGGCTGAATGTTGACAATTTTGCAAATTTGTCAATATGCCTTGGAATTGTGTACGAGTAGGTGAATGATGATGATGATGATGATGATGTTGTCATCCGTTTTTGTTCAAATTTATTAAAACCGAGAGAGTAGCAAAAAAAAAAAGGAGTGAATGAATGAATAAGAAAACAAAAAAAAAACAACAACAAATAAAATAATTATGCCTTTTGTTTTTATCAGGCATGCAAATCTTAATTCTTATTCACACCAGCAAACAAAAACCACACCGTATTTGTAGCAGAATACATACTTTGTGTTATTTTGTCTTTTCGCCACAAAAATGGTTAAAAAGACAAAAACAAAAACAAAAACAAAAACAAATCGATTTCATTAGGAACCGTAGTAGTTAAACGATATGCTTTTAATTTATACTGCCTTGTTCGTTTCGTATCATTTCGTTACGTTTCGTACGGTTGATGTGAACCGATAGAATATTTAAATAAAAAACAATTTGTTTAAACAAGATGTCTACATAGAGAAAAACACAAAATCAAACATAGAAAATGAAAAAAAAACAAACAAAAAAAAAACAAAAAATGGAAACCAAATATTCACAATTACAGCAGCAGATTGAAATGTACGAACGAACGAACGAACAACAATAACAACCATAAGCTAGGTTTGTGTGTTTTTTTTTTGAAAAATTAAAATTTCTCAAGTGTAACTTGACGAAATCAAGTCTAGAATACGAAATTGTTGAAATTCAAATCGATTTATTTTATTTATTTAACTCTGGCCATATTAGACCGTCTAATATAACAAATATAAGCAGTTTTTAAAAGTGTTTAATAAGCGAATTTGTAGCAGCGTTTAGATAAATGCTTATGAGGGAGAATAAAACGTCCGTTCGTTCAATATTTTTTTTCAAATTGTATTTTCCAATTGATTTTTTTTTTATTTCGTTTTTTATTTCAAATTTAATGACAACGGCAAGCCCCAAATCAAAAATAAAAAAATAAATATTATGGAGTACGATTGTTTGTTTCTATTGGAATTGATTGTTAACAATCGTTTGTTTTTTGTTTTTTGTTTTTTCTTTCGTTTTTAATACACCTTGGAATTTGGTAAACGAGTGGTAAATACGCCCGCCATTTATTTAATGGGCGCTGATTTTATCCCTCTTTGCTCTCTCTCTCTCTCTCTGTCTCTCTGGTTTTCTATAAAGCACGTGAACACTAAGCATTAAAGAAAAAAAAAAAAAAATTGGAAATTTTAGAAACGACATGCTGCACTGCCGACTGCATTTCGTTTGTATGAATTTCCCTAATAACCATATGCTCTAAACACTATTCATATAAGCAAAGAAAAAAACCCTGATTATTAAGAAAAATTTTTATACTAAAATTCTCCAAATCCAAATAAGTATTTCCCTCTATTGGCCACATGATTAGTTTTGCTGCTACCACCGCTGGTTACTGTTAAGGAAATTTACTCTTAAACTGAAAGGAAAAAAATTTAAAAACCGTGACAAACAAATGTTTTTGGAGACATAAATTTTCAACAGTTATCCTGCCACGATCTGTGTTGCAACTACATGGTGTACGAGCACATTGTAGTGGTAAGCATAAACACTGCCATGTGGTGGGTTCATGTCAAAGTGTTTAAGTTGTGATCGCGATAAAAACGCTAAATTTACTCCAACAAATAAGTTCCAATAAAGCATGTATTATGGCAACGACAGCACTTAATAATGGCTTGTAATTGTTATGACGGGTTTTGTAGGGAATTTTTTAAATTTTGAATTTTCTTTAATGAACTTTAAATTTAAATAAGAATTTATGGAATAATTCCTAACAGAAACAATTCAAATTAAGACTCTGGAATAAAAGGAATTGTATTTCGCGGTAAAATTATTTAGGATAACATGTTTATAGCATGAAAAATCGGCCTCCAACTACAAGAAAGTAAATAAATTTGGGATTAAATAAGCGATTACGTGAAAAAGGTCTTTCTTTTTCAATAATGTAGGTTAGTTTGAAAATAATTGTTAGAATATTCTATGACAAGGTCAAAGTTGAATACGTTCTAGCGTGAGAGGCCTTAAAATAATTAACGTGGCCCTCGGATTCTTGTGTAAAATTCTTCTAAGTTGACTCAGAGTATAATAGATAGGTTTGAGGTATGATGTTCTAAGAAGACATTATTAAAGTGAGATGGTCAGTTGCATTACAAATTATGGATTCCGTGAGCACTATTCCTAAGAAAGCCCCTTTTGTAATGCTTGCCACAGAACTTCTTGGAATACTATTCATTCTGGCTACTCCTTCATTAGATTTGCGAATCCCCACTCTATAAATTGAATTGTCTAAACCCCACATAAACTTCATCTTGTTAGGAGATTTACTACAAGTATTCTATTCCAAGCAGTGAAGACTGGTCCAATAGCACAGTCACTTCTGCAGATTCCGTGGATATCTACGCAGACGATTCTAAACTGAAGAATAATGGAGGACTTCATTCTAGTACATTTCTTCGCCTCCCTGTAACCTTTAGTATTGAATTTCGGAATTGATTTTAGGCAAGAGATCTTCTGCCACTTGCATTCCTATCTTCGCTGAAAGCTAATTCGTAATCAGATCTCTTGCGGTTACAACCTTCAGGTCTAAAGTGGTTAGCATCTTCTACAAATCCCGAGGAGACTACGTAATTGTTACCTTGCTAAAGCCTACAGAATAGCAATGCAAAAATAGTGATGTTGTCCAATAGGAAAAGGTGTCTGTCAGCTAATATATCCAGAGATAAGAAAGAAGAATCGTGTTCTATTGTGTGACTCACCTAATCAGACCAATTACTTTGATCGGATCATACAGAAATTGTTGTTCCCGTACCCAGTCTTGTCTGTATGATCCCAATCGGTTTTTTGTGCGTTTTCTACATATAAATTATTGGAACAGAATCAAATTAAGCCTCTAAAAAGCGAAGCATTGCCACGGTTTTCCATCGAGTGGCTTGAACTGTCGGCGTTTTTTTTGGAAAAGAATTGAAAACAAAGCGAATATTCTCTTTGCCGATGTCCAGTGCCAGGGCAGCAGCCAAACTCGTTTGTAATTTTATTTTTCTAACGCCATCACCAGTGTGCACTAAAATCCGAACGCAGTCGCTTTTCATGATTAACTCACAGAATATCGCCTTCAGTCGGACAAAATTTGGTGACTGCGGCACGCACCCATACCAAATTCATCTGGATCATCAGCGACCATCAACGACCATAGACACTGTATTGTGTACTCGAAATGGTCTCTGTGGTAGTCAGAAACCAATCTCAGTTTTCATTGAAAAATCATCTTCAACGAAGAGGTTTCTCATTTGGATGTTTGGGTACTTAAACAAACAAAACTATCGTATTTGGGACGGTCCAAGAGCGTACACCTAATCGCTTCGGTTTTTCTTTGAAAACGACGTTGGGCAGGTCATCGCTTTCAATAGCGAGCGCTATAGGTCCATGATTGTCAACAACTTCTAGCTTTGGAATGGTTACGACTTTGTAGTTTCAATGGGAGGTCGTTACGTGATACAGAGCTCAAATAACATTGGATATGCTGCACGAGCTGTTTGTAATTTTATTTTTCTAACACAATCCTTTCAAACGCAAGATATTTTACTCTTTCAGTTGAATTTCGTGGTAAAGCCCCTCTTTTACATTCAATTACAAACAAATAATAACAATTATTCCAACGTTACTTACAAATGTAATTCCTATGTAACTGTCTATCACTTAGCTTGACAATTTTGTTAATGAGGTCTGACATTAATTTCCTACAACAGACACAGTCTACCTATTCAAAGTTACCACGGTAAAGAAGAGAGAAGGAGAGATCTCTCCAATGATCGATTTCTTTGTAATCGTAATGAGATTTTTCG
This sequence comes from Sarcophaga bullata, assembly GCA_005959815.1. Classification (NCBI taxonomy): domain Eukaryota; kingdom Metazoa; phylum Arthropoda; class Insecta; order Diptera; family Sarcophagidae; genus Sarcophaga; species Sarcophaga bullata. The sequence goes on from QOCX01000466.1 coordinate 28,909, forward strand.
ATATACGTTTTCTAACCGTTATTGTTGCATGAATTGTTTTCGTTTTGTTGAACGGAAAACTTCATTAAAAATGTTAAATTTATGCAACCGATCAGGGCTACTTTTGCGCATTTTGTGTTTCAGGTTTCCCTTTATTTTAATTCACGTCGTCTGTTCTGTTATTCTTGGCCAATCTTGAATATCATTATCCCTGAAAACAGACTGAGTGATGATTTAAATCAAAAATCCACATCCAAAACTGTGATCCAACCAGTTGCTGAATATAAAAAAAAAAACACAAAGAAACTGTGACATTGTGTTGTTGGTATGAAGTGATGGAATAGTAGAGATGGTGGAGACCATTGTAATCGTAAATGTTTAACATTTCGATTATCGATATTGAATGTTGTTTGTCTTACGCACCATTTTTGCCAGCCCTTTGCTGTTGTTGTTGTTGTTGCTGCTGCTGGGACAATATGTATTGAATTGAAAACATTGTTTTGGTATGGGAAGTTTAACTCTGACGGTTATCCATCTCCCTTCATCAGAAACAATTCGATTTTTTTCTTTTTTTTTTTGGAGGGGGGGAATTGATGATCAACCTCAGTCAGTGACAGACAAAAGCCTAAAATGCTGGTTTTAAATGATGGATTTTCAATGCAGTTTTCTTTTGTTGCCTTGCCACTGACAAAAGACAAAACGAAGATGGTTGAAAAGAAAGATGTCTTATCTCTCTGGGCTCAAGAGTTGTGAGTTGAGACCCCCAACGAGATACATCATCATGTGGCAAATGCAAAAAAAAAGAAACGCAACAAAAAGAAGGGAAAACTCACACAATCGTATTGAATGTTGTACGTTTTTACAGCTACCGTTGCAGCAGTTTGTTTGCTTTTGTTGTTGTTGTTGTGTATTCTTTATAACACTGAATCAATACAAGAAACGCAGAATAAATACACCGGAATTGATGTCGTAATGAATTCTTTCAGTCAAGTCTTCTTCAGTTTTCTTTTTTTTTTCTTATTTTTTCCAGATTTTTTATTTTGTTGCTTCAATCTTTCAGATAAAATGTAACAATTCTTGATTCGTTTTTTGTTTTTGTTTTAATTTTTTTTTTATTCTCTATTATCACCTTAAAAACATATAAGTAAGCCTGGGTACCATAAGAGCCTAAACCGTTTCAGCACTTTATCCATATTTAGTGACAAAAACAAAAAGAAAAACAAAAAAACAAAAAAAAGAAAATCGGAAAAGAAATTGAATTGAATTGAATTGAATTGAACAATTGAATGCAGTTTGTCGAATTCGAAATCATCACCATTCACCATCATTTGCGTCAATTGTTGTTGGACTTTCTTAACCTTTAGTTGCACCAATAAGAGCCACAATATTTCTGTATGGAAAATTGATTTTTCATCTAGGGATGTAAGAGCTTAAGTTTCATCGTTCTCTCTGTAGATCAGAAGAAAATCTTACTCAAATTTAAACCACACTTAGACTTGTATCCACTAGAGGATCTCCAACTTTATAGACTCATTGGACAGCCGATGCAATAAAGCTTTTATTTCACTATTCTATCGCTGAAACTGCTGATTAAGCTCTTGTGAAATAAAAAATCTTTGCCTTTCTCGTAAATCACATCTATTAGTAGTCGATTAAATAGTGAATCGCACAATTCATCATAGGAAGTATTCGTTTTGAATTATATAGTCTATGCCCCATTTAAACTTAATCTTGATAGGTATCTTCATACTAGAATTCCAAGCAGTGAAGACTGGTTCCTATAATATGGGTGAAATCTGCAGACTCTACGCAGACTGTACTAAACTGGACAATAACGCTGAACTTCACTGTAGTATAGCTCTTCACCTCCCTGAAACTTGTATTGCGGAAAGGCGAAATTCTGGAATTGATTTTAGGTATAGGATCTCCAACCACTTGCATTCCGCTTTTCTCTGAAAGCAAAGCGATAATCAGATCTCTTTTGATTATAAACTTCGTGTCTAAAGTGGTAAGCATCGGTTGCAAATCCCCGGAGGCATGATAATCGTGAGCATGCTAAAGCCTACAGAATTGTAATAAAAGAATACCAATGCGTATAACAACGGTTTGAAGGATCACCACAACCAATTTTATTGTAGAAAGGAAAAGGTGACCTTTTAACCTTGTGATGTCTCATGAACATTAAATTGATGAGATAAAGATTTTATTACTTGCATCCAGTTAAGGACGCAATCGGAAACATTCATGCTTTAAAGTGGCAGTCAAAGTTCATACAAATATTTTCACAAAAAAAATTATTTTCCCTAGAAAATATCCTCAAGGTTTTCTGGTTGGGGCACAGCCTAAATGCCCAATTTCCATGCCTCTGAGTTCTGTGGATTTTGCATCAGCACCATGTTAAGAAAACCCCCGCAAGAAAAAGTCTAACAGGATCAAATGGCACGATCTCGTAGGCAATGGACATCATCTTCACGTGAAGGACCATGCCTTCAAATCGTCGTGTAGAATCCCTAATGTGATATAGCTCGTAACGCCATCCTATTTAGAACACGTTGGACAGGCCATCATTGTTCACCACATGTCGTTGGTGTCCAGATCATGCAATTCAAGCTAAAAAAAAGTTCACAATCATCGATCGCTTACTATTAATAATGACAGCCCTGTGCATGGACGTTCGCAAGGAAAAACCGAACCGAAGAAGCGATCAGTATAAAATCTACACCAATGAGTGTCTTTTTTGAAATGCATAAGACTCTCCTTGGATCTCATGTATTGGTATCTTACCACAAACGATAGTTTTTGTTGTTCATGTAGCCATACATCCAAGTGAGAAGACTCTTCACTGATTACGATTTTTCAATGAAACCTAGGATCATGTTTCCTACTGCTCAACAGAAACCATTCAGAGAACACAATAGGGTCGTTTAACTTTAGCCTGATGGGCCAGTTTAATTTAGTACCGTTGCATGCCACAGTCCAAGTTTTGGCCGGCGGAAGGCCGAGTTCTTGTGTCATGAAATCGAGTATCTCGGATTCTCTTGCACACACTTTTGCGTATAGCGGCAGATCTAGGGTTTCCACGTGCAGATATTGGCAGAACGTTTACTGAACCAGTGGACTCGACTTTATAGGTTATACATTGCGAATAGTCTCTCTCCGCAGGACGATAATGGTAATTGTAAAATGGGAGTGCGTTAGTAAGACAGTAAGACCAAAATTATTCTAAGAAAACTTGTTTATATGGAAGTAAAGCAGTTCAGTTTGTAGACAAAACCTGTGGGACTTGCCCCGAGAGAACTTTTTTTAAATCCAGTCAAGAAAATAGATTGCGAAAGGGAAATAAAGTGGTA
>QOCX01000466.1:32262-90603 GCA_005959815.1 Sarcophaga bullata
GGAACAAACATATGAGTTCCAGTCAGTCACACATTGATGAGCGCATCGTAGATCGGCTCAGATGTAAAACATTATTGAAATTTGTTAAAATCACGAACTCACAGCAGCACTAACTACAACAACAAACATACACAATCACACATTTGTTTACTGTCCAAAAAAAAAAAAATAAAAAATCAATAAAAAAATGCCGCCCATTTATTGGCAAGATTATGGTCTAAATGAGCATAATATTGAAATCATTGTAACGAATAATTGAAATATCGCTTGAAGGGGAGGGGGGGGGATGGGTTCGCTATTTAGTAAAAATTAAAAATTCAGTTTTCAAATGCATTCCTCCATGGCCTACGAGAATTTCGGGAACAAGCGCCTTTATTTCGATAAAATCACAATCCATTGTAGCGCCGATAGAATAGTGAAACAAAACCACATTAGCACGACATTCTAATCAATCGACTGAATTGGATATCCTACATTTTTTCCTATACGATGAACCTAAAGTCAAACTAAACTTCGTGGCACCGATCCAGACTTGTATTCCATCCATGGGAATGGAGTCATGGACTATCAAGGACTCCAAAAAGTTTTCGTTACGAACGTGTAGTACTTACAACCGGATATATCGGCTAAACGAAGCTAATACAGCGCTGAAACTTATATCATCGACTAACAAATCAAGGTATCGACCATATAAATTGCAAGTTATCGAACGTGAAAAAGGCAAGTTATCGATCTAAGAAAATGGACTCATCGACTAAGAAGACACACGTTCATCTACAAAAAAATTCAAATCATTGACAAAAAATCCTGTCATGACCAAAAAATGTAACGTTGTTGACAAGAAAAATCCAAGTCTTCGGACAAAAATTACAAGTTATGTCCAGAAAAATACAAAGTCATCAAAAAGGAAAAATGCAAGTCATCGACCAAAAAAATGCAAAATTATATACCAAAGGAATGCAAGTCATCAACCATTGAAAAGTAAGTCATCGTCCAAAAAAGTGCAAGTCATCCTTCACAAAACTGAAAGTCATTTACAAAAAAATGCAAGTCATTGACAAAAAAACGCAAAACAGCGACAATTTTGCCCGATTTATATGGAAAACCTTTTTTTGGCTATTTGAAGATTGCAGATGAAATAGCTTCGACACCTATATTCTTTGATTCCGAAGTAAAACTTGACCAATAAGGAACCTGTTTTGATATTCTTGAGGCTATAGCTATCTAGCCTACTAGGACTAGGTCCAATGCTAGATGCACTTGTTATAAGATTTCTCACGATTTCTACAGAAAAAAAAAATTTTTTTTTGGTTTTTGAAGATTTGAAAAAAAAAATATAGCTCGTCGCCTGGACTTCCGGTCTTAGGAAATTCCGATTGTAAAGAAACCTTTTTTGTAATACTTGATCAAATAGCTATCCAATCCATTAGGTCCAATAACCACACCTTTTAAATTTATTGAATTCTGCCTGATTTATGGGGAGGAAAAAATTTTCGAGGACCTTTAGGACAATTCTTTATTATGGAGCCTTTAATGACCGACGGAAATCGATTTGAAATTTTTAATGAAAATCACAAACACAATACAATTGTATTCAAAACTCATGTAAATTAGAAATTAAATTCAAAATTCAAAATTTTTTCTAACGTTTAAACAAAAATATGCAAAAATATACTACGTTCCGATTTGTCAGGGTCTTTAAAATTTCCAATTTCTTTACATAAATTGCTACCAAGTTTGTCTAACAACTCCGTGTAATAAATTCCATAAAAAACACAAAAAAATGGAAAAATTCTAAAAAAAAACTAGCATTTGAAGGCAATGGACGGTAGTTTGAGGAAAAAAAAAGCAAGAACGTCAAACATTTAAGCGGCACATTTAAAATATTCTATTTTTAATACCTTTTTTTTATAAAAATTTTTTTTTTTATTTATTTTATTTTTTATTTGTATCACTTTAGACTCCATCCAAGATCATTAACATCAATTTTTAATGCTTTTCCCCAGTGAATTTCATTTTTCGCCTTTTTCTTCTCTTACATAAGACGGGGTAAGCAAAGTTTCGAAATCAGAAAAAAGAAAACATTCAGAAGAACTAAGAAAAAAGAAAGAAAAAAAACATGCTCTTGACACAAGCCGAATCGCTGTTTGAAATCAAAATCAAGCAAAGAAAAAAAGTAAAACATAAACCAACAACAACATAATAAACAATGATAGTGCCTACTGTGTGACTCTACTCTTTGATCCGTCACCACTGAGTGGAACTGTCTTTGTATGATTTATAACTACACAGACAGTCAGTCAGTCAGTCAGTCAGTCAACTCAACGCAAGTCAAGTCAAAGCCAGTCAAACCCAGTCAGTATTCAAAAAAGGAAAAACAGAACATTAACGCTGCATAAATTGTCATAAATTACGTAGAAAAATACAAAAATATCAACACACAACAACTCAACAACAACAAAGAAAATTATTGTATTTAAAACCATTTAAACAAATACATAAAAATCACAACAACACCAATAAACAACAACAATAGTTTTGAAAATCTTTCTGTTTTTTTCTTTTTTTTTTGGTCTTTAATTTCCATAAAAGTTCTAAAAATCGTTAAACAGTTACCGGTGGTGGTGATCACTTTCATAACCTCACTGTTAACCTTTACTGGGTTTACACACATGTTGCGACATAAACACACGATGATATTTTTCGATTCTATTATCATTCCTTCATTTAAACAATTTCCGTTTACAACGTTTGAAGGATCACCACAACCACATATTGTAGAAAGGAAAAGGTGACCTTTAACCTTGTGATGTCTCATGAACATTAAATTGATGAGATAAAGATTTTATTACTTGCATCCAGTTAAGGACGCAATCGGAAACATTCATGCTTTAAAGTGGCAGCAAAGTCATACAATATTTTCACAAAAAAAATTATTTTCCCTAGAAAATATCCTCAAGGTTTTCTGGTTGGGGCACAGCCTAAATGCCCAATTTCCATGCCTCTGAGTTCTGTGGATTTTGCATCAGCACCATGTTAAGAAAACCCGCAAGAAAAAGTCTAACAGGATCAAATGGCACGATCTCGTAGGCAAATGGACATCATCTCACGTGAAAGACCATGCCTTCAAATCGTCGTGTAGAATGCCTAATGGGATATAAGCTCGTAACGCCATCCTATTTAGAACACGTTGGACAGGCCATCATTGTTCACCACATGTCGTTGGTGTCCAGATTATGCAATCAAGCTAAAAAAAAGTTCACAATCATCGATCTTACTATTAATAATGACAGCCTCGTCGGGCATGAGGCGTTCGCAAGGAAAAACCGAACCGAAGAAGCGATCAGTATAAAATCTACACCAATGAGTGTCTTTTTTGAAATGCATAAGACTCCTCTGGATCTCATGTATTGGTATCTTACCACAAACGATAGTTTTGGTTGTTCATGTAGCCATACATCCAAGTGAGAAGACTCTTCACTGATTACGATTTTTCAATGAAACCTAGGATCAGTTTCCTACGCTCAACAGAAACCATTCAGAGAACACAATAGGGTCGTTTAACTTTAGCCTGATGGGCCAGTTTAATTTAGTACCGTTGCATGCCAGTCGCAAGTTTTGGCCGCGGAAGGCCGAGTTCTTGTGTCATGAATCGAGTATCTCGGATTCTCTTGCACACTTTTGCGTATAGCGGCAGATTAGGGTTTCCAGTGCAGATATTGGCAGAACGTTTACTGAACCAGTGGACTCGACTTTATAGGTTACATTGCGAATAGTCTCTCCGCAGAGACGATAATGGTAAATTGTAAAATGGGAGTGCGTTAGTAAGACAGTAGACACAAAATTATCTTAAGAAAACTTGTTTATATGGAAGTAAAGCAGTTCAGTTTGTAGACAAACTGTGGGACTTGCCCCGAGAGAACTTTTTTTAAATCCAGTCAAGAATAGATTGCGAAAGGATATAAAGTGGTAGTAGTTGCATTTGCAGGGGAGGCGATCCTCCCGCGATATGTCTATTATTCAATGACCCGTTATAATAGGGCAGGAAAAAAAGTGTTCTATTTGTCTGGTCAAGGCAGTCGACAATGAGAGCAGATATTCTTCTGTGAGCTCAAGATATTTGATAATTACGAAACGGAAATTGTTTAAATGAAGGAATGATTATAGAATCGAAAAATATCATCGTGTGTTTATGTCGCAACATGTGTGTAAACCCAGTAAAAGGGTTAACAGTGAGGTTATGAAAGTGATCACCACCACCGGTAACTGTTTAACGATTTTAGAACTTTTATGGAAATTAAAGACCAAAAAAAAAAGAAAAAAACAGAAGAGATTTTCAAAACTATTGTTGTTGTTATTGGTGTTGTTGTGATTTTTATGTATTTGTTTAAATGGTTTTAAATACAATAATTTTTCTTTGTTGTTGTTGTAGTTGTTGTTGTTGATATTTTTGTATTTTTCTACGTAATTTATGACAATTTATGCAGCGTTAATGTTCTGTTTTTCCTTTTTTGAATACTGACTGGGTTTGACTGGCTTTGACTTGACTTGCGTTGAGTTGACTGACTGACTGACTGACTGACTGTCTGTGTAGTTATAAAATCATACAAAGACAGTTCCACTCAGTGGTGGACGGATCAAAGAGTAGAGTCACACAGTAGGCACTAATCATTGTTATTATTGTTGTTGTTGGTTTATGTTTTACTTTTTTTTCTTTGCTTGATTTTGATTTCAAACAGCGATTCGGCTTGTGTCAAGAGCAGTTTTTTTTTCTTTCTTTTTTTCTTAGTTCTTCTGAATGTTTTCTTTTTTCTGATTTCGAAACGTTTGCTTACCCCGTCTTATGTAAGAGAAGAAAAAGGCGAAAAATGAAATTCACTGGGGGGAAAAGCATTAAAAATTGATGTTAATCGATTTGGATGGAGTCTAAAGTGATACAAATAAAAAAAATAAAAATAAAAAAAAAAAAAATTTTTATAAAAAAAAGGTATTAAAAATAGAATATTTTAAATGTGCGGCTTAAATGTTTGACGTTCTTGCTTTTTTTTCTCAAACTACCGGTCCATTGCCTTCAAATGCTAGTTTTTTTTTAGAATTTTTTCCATTTTTTTGTGTTTTTTATGGAATTTATTACACGGAGTTGTTAGACAAACTTGGTAGCAATTTATGTAAAGAAATTGGAAATTTTAAAGACCCTGACAAATCGGAACGTAGTATATTTTTGCATATTTTTGTTTAAACGTTAGAAAAAATTTTGAATTTTGAATTTTAATTTCTATTTACATGAGTTTTGAATACAATTGTATTGTGTTTGTGATTTTCATTAAAAATTTCAAATCGATTTCGTCCGGTCATTAAAGGCGTCAATAAATAAAAAATTGTCCTAAGAGTCCTCGAAAAATTTTTTCCTCCCATAAATCAGGCAGAATTCAATAAAATTTAAAAGGGTGTGGTATTTGGACCTAATGGATTGGATAGCTATTTGATCAAGTATTACAAAAAAGGTTTCTTTACAATCGGAAGTTTCCTAAGACCGGAAGTACAGGCGACGAAGCTAATTTTTTTTTTCAAATCTTCAAAAACCAAAAAAAAATTTTTTTTTCTGTAGAAATCGTGAGAAATCTTATAACAAGTGCATCTAGCATGGACCTAGTCCTAGTAGGCTAGATAGCTATAGCCTGCTCAAGAATATCAAAACAGGATTCCATCTATTGTTCAGTTTCGGATCAAAGATATAGGTGTCGAAGCTATTTCATCTGCAATCTTCAAATAGCCAAAAAAAGGTTTTCCATATAAATCGGGCAAAATTGTCGCTGTTTTGCGTTTTTTTGTCAATGACTTGCATTTTTTTGTAAATGACTTTCAGTTTTTGAAGGATGACTTGCACTTTTTTGGACGATGACTTACTTTCAATGGTTGATGACTTGCATTTACTTTGGTATATATTTTGCATTTTTTTGGTCGATGACTTGCATTTTTCCTTTTTGATGACTTGTATTTTTCTGGACCATAACTTGTAATTTTTGGTCGAAGACTTGGATTTTTCTTGGTCAACAACTTACATTTTTTGGTCAATGACAGGATTTTTTGTCAATGATTTGAATTTTTTTGTAGATGACGTGTGTCTTCTTAGTCGATGAGTCTCATTTCTTAGATCGATAACTTGCCTTTTTCACGTTCGATAACTTGCAATTTATATGGTCGATACCTTGATTTGTTAGTCGATGATATAAGTTTCAGCGCCTGTATTAGCTTCGTTACCGATATATCCGGTTGTAAGTACTACACGTTCGTAACGAAAACTTTTTGGAGTCCTTGATAGTCCATGACTCCATTCCCATGGAATGGAATACAAGTCTGGATCGGTGCCACGAAGTTTAGTTTGACTTTAGGTTCATCGTATAGGAAAAAATGTAGGATATCCAATTCAGTCGATTGATTAGAATGTCGTCGTAATGTGGTTTGTGTTTCACTATTCTATCGGCGCTACAATGGATTGTGATTTATCGAAATAAAGGGACTTGTTCCCGAAATTCTCGTAGGCCATGGAGGAATTGCATTTGAAAACTGAATTTTTATTTTTACTAAATAGCGAACCCATCCCTCCCCTCTCAAGCGTATTTCAATTATTCGTTACAATGTTTCAATATTTATGCCTCATTTAGACCATAATCTTGCCAATAAATGGGGCGGCATTTTTTCATTGATTTTTTATTTATTTTTTTTTTGGACAGTAAACAAATGTGTGATTGTGTATGTTTGTTGTTGTAGTTAGTGCTGCTGTGAGTTCGTGATTTTAACAAATTTCAATAATGTTTTACATCTGAGCCGATCTACGATGCGCTCATCAATGTGTGACTGACTGGACACTCATATGTTGTTCCCTGCACTTAAAAACAAACTTGCTTTGGTAGTTGAAGTTCTTCTTTTTTTTTGTTGCTTTTTTTTTTTTTGAGGCCAAAGGAATCGTGAGTGCCGCTTAAATTCATTCATAAAACGTAAATGATTCGCTTATAAAAATTGAAAAAAAAAATAAAAAAAAAAAAATCGGGGAAGAATCATTGTCTCATGATTTTGCATAAGTTTATGCTAATTTTTCTTCCTTAACCAATACAATATATTTTTGAGACTGAAAGTCAGTTGGTCGAATGCTGCTCTATTCCATTATGAAGAGACTGACTGGCTGAATTCCTTTTAAAAGTACAGATTTTGTTGCGGTTTTCTAGTTGGTTGTGGAAAGAAAAGACACACACAGAAAAAAAATCATAAACTTTGCTCAAGAATATGAAAAATAAAAAGAAAAGAAAAAAAAGAAAAAAGAAAAAAGAAAAAAATAAAATGGAGAAGAGGACAAACTTAAAATGACAGGAGGAGATTCTTCTTTGCACGAGTATGTTATGCGGGGCTTTGACTGTGACTGTGGCAGTGGCACTCATGTCTTGCAGCACATGTGCCAGCCAGTAAGCCAGCCAGCAAGCAAAACAGTAGCAATTGTTGTATATGATGTTGTTATGACTTCAATATGGAGAGGACACGACATGGATGAATTATAATGGACAGGATTGTTTTAATTTTTTGCATTTTTTCTTCCCTAAATACAGCTGCACTTCTTCTTAATGCGATCGTGAAATGATTTTGTGGCTCTTCGGCAGGGGTGATACTTAAAATGTTGTCAGCCATGTTTTCAATTCTTTTCCTTCTTCTTATTTTTAATTTTTTTTTTTTAGACCAAAAACCATGTCTCAACATTGTTGGAGGCTATCAAAACGGATTCCTTTATGGTTGATTTTCTTTTTCAATTTTTCGTTTTTTTTTCAATTTTTTTTTGTCTTCTTATGTTTGTTGTTTTTGGTATTCAGAAGTGCAAAATGTTAAATTCGTACAAGTTGTCGAATTATGCGAATTATTATAATTTTTTTTAAAGAAAAAAGAAAGAAAAAAAAACTGGAAAAAAAAGAGAAAAAAAATATTTAAGCGTTGCTTAAGCTGTTAAAATATGTTTTAATGAACTCTCTGAGCAATTATTTACAGTTCCAACATTGTATTGGCATGCTGTGGAAATATTCAAGAAAGAAAATTGCTTTGTAGTTGAACGTAGTTACTGAAAAAAGATGACGATGGCAAGACGGATTGATTTCAAAAATAGCTGCAATAGCTGACTGTTGCCATAATGTTACTGTGAGCAATTGTACTGCTGAATATAAGAGCATATTCAGCAGATTTCTGTCAAAAACTCTGAGAGTAAATAAAATTGCCATGAAAAGCTTCTCAAAAATCTGTCGTTCGGAGTCGACTTTAAACTGTAGGTCCCGCCACTCATGTTTAAAATTAACACACACAACATAAGTGGTGTGAGAAGCTAGGCCGTAATCCTGACTGAAGGGTTGTAATGGCCAATTATGTATGTATGTATAAGAGCATAAAACAATTGAATTGATCTTGTTTGATACCCACATATACGAAATCGTACGTCGAAGAACCGCGAGATATGACGAGGCAAACAATTTTGTGTCGTTCAAAGTACTTGGCCTTTCGCAGACTACAATTTGGCGAATTGGTACCCAGACCCGTAATTCAACTCACCCAGGTACTAAAACCAAATGATGGTAGACAAGTGTTCTGACATGTATTCTGAATATTGTCCAAAAAAGTTGACATCTAATCCTTATCTTCAAAGAAAAATCAACTTCAGCGACGAAGTCCATTTCTAGATGAATTAATACTTGAAGAATAAGATCCAAGAGCGTTTAATTTATTTCGAAAAAACTGTTTGGTGTGAATTTTGATTAGTTGTCGTCATCGGTCATATATTTCTTTGAGGATGACTTTGGTCAAGGCATAACTGTCAACAGCTTTCACTATAAGTGGATGTTTAGGATCTTTTTTGGCCAGAATTCCGTGATCTAGAAACCAACGACATTCGAATTCATCTGAATGGCATACATGCCATAAAGCCTATACATACATACCTAATCGGTCATTACAACCATTCAGTCAAGATTATGACCACTTATGTTGTGGCTCTTAATTTTATACACGAGTACTGGGACCTATGGTTTAAAGTCGATTCCGAACGACAGATTTTTTTGAGAAACTTTTTATTTAATTTTCTGGTTTTTGCCAGAAATCTGCTCAGAGGTACTCGCCGTAGAAATATTTTTTTCATATTTTGTTGTGGTGGAGATGTCTGATGTCTACAGTTTGAACCGAAGCCTCATGTCTAATAAGCCAACACTCTACCTACTAGACTAAATTGAATATTCTGCACGAATGATTTGAGGTCATAGTCATCTCATGTGTTGATGATGTCAACTAGCCTCTGATATGAGATGATTTAATCCCATTAGACTTTATCTTCTAGGATATTTGTACGTTGCTGGCTCAGCATAGTTTATTGGATTGATATTTAGTAGCCCAAGTAGATTCTACAATGTTAACATACGCTGACGCACAAAAGTATTCACACAATTAAAAATTTTATAGGAATTTCTAATTCATTTCACATCAACTAGATTATCGGGGTACTCAGTTTCAGATACATTCTCCATATCAATATATCTCATTAGATGTGGTCTATAATTGATCGAACTGCTATAACTATTTGAACAGAAAACAAATTTTTTTATTGGTTCGAATGGTTTAACTATCTCTATTTGGAAGAGCGTATAAACAGAATTTGTGGAATGAAAGTGTTTTGTTTTTATAAGCGCCAGTAAGTAAAAATGACTGGGATGTTTACGTACTACATTATGTATTATTACAACCCTTTAGTCAAGATTACAACCTAGCTTCCCATAGCACACATGTTGTGTGTGTTAATTTTATCCATGAAACCCCTGGTCTGTTTAGCCGTTCCATTAAAGAATGCTGAAGTACTTACTTAAAGCCTACTGGGCTTGTGTTAAGCTATACTTAGGATTCAAACTAAATTAGCTTAGTTTAACCAACTTTGCATATATAATTCCCAGCATATAAAGTGATCAGTCAGATTGCAGCTGCCTATACACTAAGCGTGTAGCGTATCACATACGTTGTCTGGATGATCCATTATGGCTTCTTTATTTATTTAAATGTCTGGCTGAGTTACTATTGCCTATCTGATGCTGGAACGAAAACACTTAGAATAACAATAACAACAACAGCAACAATGACAACGCGAACAATAATAATAATAACAACAACAAAAACAACAACAACAACATGATATTTTACTTGCTAAATTTAGCGAATCATGTGTAAAAATCTTAAGTGCAAACAATTGTCGGTGGTTCGTCGATCATTTGCAGAGTAGAACTAACGACCACCTTCGTTGAGCTAAAAAGTTTTTTGTCTGTGGTTGCCATACGTTACACTTACCATACTGGCGGTCAAGTCAAGTAAACTGAGTTGGGCTGTCCTTTTGTTTTTCCTTTTTTTTTACTTCTTCTGCCTTTCATGTAAAACTTCACATGATACATGAGCTGGCCTTTTGCTATACATATTGATGGTTTACGGAATTGATAAGGATTTTCAATACTTTTGCTTCTACTTTCGTTTTATTTTATTAAAAAAAAAAAAAAAAAAAAAAAAAAAAAAAAAAAAAAAAAAAAAAAATTTCCTTGTTTTTTTATTTTTTTTAGTTTTTTTTTTAATTAAATTTAACACCATGAAACAGAGGCAAGGAAATCATGGTTTTTTGTTTTTTTTTAAGGTTTAGAAATCATTTTTTTTTTCTTAAGTTGAGCAGCAGCAAAAATAAAAACAAAAAATATCTGGAAAATAGTGTTGCGGTGTGTAGTTGCCAGAAATTCATCAAAAACAGAATTTTTTTTTTGTTTTTCAGAAATTTTTTAATCAAAAGTCATAAATCAAAAACAATGTTCAACCTTTTAAGCTTGGCTTGGCCAACAACAATTTTCTGGAATTTTCTGGAATTGGCCTCAGGTTTTGCGTACTTTTTTCTTTGCCAAATTAGTTAAAAAGGCCCAAAACTTGAAGCTCTACACGATGGTATTGTGATCGCTTTAGTTTTGACGACAAAATTTATTTTCTTTCATTTTTTTTTTGCCTTTCATTTTAAATTATCGATCTTTAGAAATTTCATTTTTTGTTGTTGTTGTTTAAAACCAAAAGAACAAAAAAAGCACTGAAAAAAAATTTAATAAAACGTCAAAATCAAACCATTTTAAATGATTGAATGCCAAAAATCGTTCCGTTATAATCGAAAAGGATTATTTTTTTCTTTTCATGCCCCCCCCAAAAAAAAGCATAACACTGTGGCTATACACCTTTAAGGTGTATCAGCATCGCATGTCTCAGAATAATTGACGTTGAAGGAGTAACAAAAATTCATATTCATTCGTTTATTGTGTGATTTGAAAAATTAAATGCAGTTTGATTTAAAGAAAGAGCCTATAATAGTTCAATTAATTTAAGGCATTAGAATTGTCTGGGCTTTAAACGATAAATTAGGGGGATTAGATCAATGAAAATTATTTTAAACATGGCACACAACTGTATCCACTATTAAGAGAAATCTAATACAAGAGGTCGCCGTAGTCTAGTTGGTAGTGTGTTGGCTTCTTAGATATGAGGCCATAGTTCATACCCCAGGTCAAACATCTCCAACGGAACGAAGTATGAGAAAATATTACCTAGGCGACTTCCTCTCAGCAGAATTTTGCCAAAAGTTCTGAGGATAAATAAAATTGCCATGAAAAAGTTTCTCAGAAATCTGTCGATAGGAGTCGACTTTAAAGTGTATGAAATTAACACACACAACATAAGTTGTGTGAGCAGCCAGGTCGTAATCCTGACTAAAGGGTTGTAATGACCAATGACGTATGTATAATACAATAATAACATCGTATAAATTAACCGGTTCAACACTATATGTTTAAAAACATTTGTGGTGTTTAAATATTCCTCAAGTCACCCTATTGGATCGTAGTCTTTATGCACTTTGGTCTTGTCCATATATTCTCTAGACGTTCAAACATATTTGTGGTGTTTAAATATTCCTCAAGTTTGCCGACTGGATCGTTGTGTCAATGCGTGTTGGTCTCTAATTTCTTTCTTCAAATATTTTTTCCTCAATCTGATCCTTCCACTGGAGCTTGGAACGTATCCTTCTGTAATTCCCGCACATCATTTTCAAAAACTTTTCTTACTCGAGTGTCTTCACTCATCTTCATGACATGTTCCTCACCATTACAGCCTATACTGTTGAATATGTTTTTCAATATTAATGTCGTGCATACAACTTATCGAGCACAAGGTGCATGCGTTGCCGCTATTCTGTTCCTGCTTAGATTGCTTCGTAAGTGCTAAGTAGAATACTTGTGTCAAATACTTTAAGTACAGCATCTTCTGCTTACAAGCACCAACAAGTGTCTTCTAAAGTGCTTGAGGAGAGCTTTTTTCTTAAATGGCTGAAGGCTGATAAGTTTAGTTTAGTTAGGTGAACTAACTCTATTACTACCCTGAAATTATAATAGCTCTCAGCTTGCACACATGTTGTCCTAATTTTTTGTAGGCTTTTTGTTCCTATCGATCTTCGCAAAGATAGAAGATATCTCTCGCAGTGCGCGTCTCATTTCATCGATATTAGCGATATACACGAGGAGCATGTATTGTTTGGTGTAAATATCTGAATATCTTTGGTTAAAAGTCTTATTAAAATTGTCATTACTGAGAGCCCTTTTTGGAGCCACCACTTGACAAATTCGTTGTCATTAATTCACTTTCACTTTCACCATCACCATAGACGACCGTAGACAACGACATGTGTACGCTGAATGGTTTCTGCAGCAATACATAACTGATTCTTATTTTCAACGAAAATTTATTTTCGGCGATGAGGCCTATTTATGAAGCCTATTGTCAAATTTTCGAATTATTGAAAACCTTGCTATTTGGTGTGGGTTTTAAAATAATTTCGTCATTAGCTCGTATTTCTTTGGTCAGCTCCATCACTGTTTCATGGAGGACAGATATGGGGGCCAATAAAGTCATGGTCATCGTTTCCAAAATTTTAATTCTTATGGTATGCTTAATTTAACTGTATTTTATAAAGACTATTGCAATATTGTTCATCTGTCTGCAATTACCGTCACTTTGAATACCAAGTTCACCAAGCTTTATATTACTATACTTAGTAAGTTCTAATAATTATCGATAACTTTCGATTACCGTACTAAAAGCAAAATATATTTTAATTTTAATAATCAAATGAAATCAAAATTAAACGTATTTTTTTAAGACACACATGCCTAACCACAACACATAAATATGCCGAGACAGCTATGCGTTTAGGTGGATCGTCAGCCAGTCTCAATGGTATGCATGAAATTCTTTATATAAATATGGCTGCAAGCTATTTTCTTTCTTTCTTTATTTCTTGCCACAACAAAGTTTCTTCTTTTCCTGCATCTGAACTTGGCTTAAAACAAGAAAACAGAAAAAAGAAAAAAAAGATTGAATTTTTAAAAAAAAAGTAAAAAAAGAAGGCGAATGATTTAAAACGCATGTTCAACGCACGCGACATCCCTATGGTTTGTGATTTTCTAAAATGAGTTTTTGCGTGTCATAAACATTTTTGTTGAATAGAGAAGACAAGAGCCCAGTCAGTCAGTTAGTCAGTCAGTCACTCAGAGGCAACACAAATCAAAATAGTTGAGGTTTTCTTTTCAATGATTTGTTGCGTGTTGTTCAGCCACAACGTATTAGAAGATGTTTGAATGAAAGAAGATTAAAGAGCGAGAGAGAGAGAGAGAGAGAGAGAGAGAGACAGAAAAAAAGTAGATGATCGATTGCGTCTTGATAATTTTCGAAAATCACTGATAATGGAAATTATTTCTTTAAAAAAGACTTTTTCTTTCACTATAATTTAATAATTTGTTCATAATAAATGTATACTTAGAGTATATGCGAGGGTTGTTGAAATATTTTCTTTTCAATAGATTTTTGTATTTACAGAAATAAAAAAAAAAAGATGTTTTGATCAGCAAATTTGTTTAAATTTGATGGGCGAGATATGCTCTGTACAGGAAGGTATTGAAGTTAGTTTAGTCGATAATTGGCTCGCAGAGTATGTCTGTTTCGAATATTGGAACTCTCAGGAGGTACTCTCGAACTGTATCAGTTGTTAAAGGCCATTTTGTTACGGCTGCTTCTATCAAATTAGTTGCGTTTTTTTCAGACTGTTTTGCTAAATCGTAAGTTTTATCAAAATGGGAATTTCGTTTGAGCAACGTACGGCGCGCTTTGGTAATTTTAAAGTCGTCCTCCCAGAGCACTATTTGCAACGTGGTTCACTGATTTAGTAAACAATCGATCAACAACCGTACGACGGCCAAAGGTCTGATTAAAATATCGTCGCTGTCAGCGCGAGAGTGTGGTGGTCGATTTCTCTTAAAGGATTTGTCTTTTCGCACCCCATAACTTGTCAAATATGTGTCATGACTTGGGTCTGCACCCTTACCTAATTCAATTCATCCAGAAACTGCAGGTAAATCACCATAGACGATCACGTGAGTTCGTTGAATGGCCTCAGGAGTAATTAGAAACTGAATTAGAAAATCATCTTCGGCGATGGGGACATTTTTGGGTGAATGTGTAAGTGAATAAACAAAATTTTCGAATTTAGAACGACACCCATCCGCATAGGATAGAAGGGCGCTCAATGCATTCTGAAATGTCACTGTTTAGTGTTGATTTTGGCTTGCGGCGTCACAGTGACAGCATCACTCTCAACAGGCAGCACTGTAGGTCAATGGTTAGCAACATTTTCTTGTCCTGAATTGGATGAACAACAACGAAAAGTCGTTTCGCCAGCTCATGTCGCGCTAGATATTCAGCACAAGCAATTTGAGAGCAGGGTCAGCTGACGTAGAGATCTGGACTGCTCATTCAGATTGCGATTTGATCCCGTTAAAATTCTTCTTTCAAGAGCGTTTAATGTACCACGAAAAAGTCATTGGGCTGGCAGCGTCGTCGAACCATAATTTTTTGAGAACGACGGTGGTCAAACTCTTACTGTCACTACAGGCCGATGATTATCAACTTATTATGGCCTGAATCGGGTGATCCAGACAGCAGCGATATATAGTGTTAAAAGGACGGCGCTACGCGCTACACAGTTCATGTCACATGGTGAGAATTGTCGGAACGGTCATCTTACGTGAAGATGCTGTGGCTTGACTACCGAGAACATGCGATTTATTCCCGTTAAACCTTTTCTTGTGAGGTATTCTTCATTCGCAGGTGTTTGCGAATAAACCACAAATTACAGTGAACTTCAAAGCCAACATAACTCATGCCAACGGTCGATTTCAGCTTAATTCATGCGTCTGAATCATGGAAAATTTTACAATTCGTATGTGCGCCACCTATACATAATGGCATTAATTGGTCTTTCAAACGAATTGAAAATGTCGATGATATCACACGCACATTTTGTTTTAATAAAAGACCTCCTAACGTACATCCACTATCTCTATTAAGCTTATTATGTTCATTTTTAATGCTGTTTGGATTTGCTATTTTAATTTGAATACAAGTAAACCTTTATGAGTATCTAATGCACGTATGTATGTGTGTGTAATTGTGGCAATCCACCCTCGTATTTTTAGCAATAAAAATAATCAGGAGAAATTAGTTATTATTTCTGTTTTCATTATTATTTAATCAAATCAAACAATTATGCTATGAAAACAATGAAGGATGTGACTGAATGAATGAATGAATGATTGAATGAACGTGTGCATGATTGTAGGCAAGTCTTTCACATGCAATTTCTCCCAGAAAAAGAAAAAAAAAAGAAACGAAAGAAATACTTTCACTGGTAATTTTGAGTTTCTTTTTGGTTTAGAAATGCAAAAAAAAAAAAAAACAAAAACAAAAACAAAAAATAGTTTAATAATATATTAAGGATTTGTTGTTGTATTTTCTCGTTTTCTGGTTTTTTCGAAAAATTTGTTGACTTTTTTTTGGTTTTTTTTTCTGGTTTTTTATTTTTTTACTGGGATTTGGCTAAAATGTTTAGCAAATTGGTTTTTATTAACGTTTTTGCCATTCTTCTGTGACTATTTGTGGTGCTGATTACCACACCCTAAATGTTTAAATGCTTAAACATATAATTTTTATTATTATTATTTGCTGTTGTTGTTGTTGTTGTTGTTGTCGTTATTGTCGTTATTGTTTTGCGTATTTTTCCACTAGACGAGGTTTTTTGCAAAGTTTTTTTTTTGCGTTCGCCTTTATTTTTAGTTTGTGGAGGCGCGTCAAGCCCTTGAATGACATTTTTCTGTAATCATTTCAAAAACTTTATTTGTTTCTTTTTTTTATTTCTTTACAATTTTCAGTTGAATGTTCTACATTTGCCACAATCTTATGCAGCAGCCACATTTGCAGCAGCTGCTGCTCTCCAACAGCCGCTCTGTCTGCCTGGTCTAGTCAACACACAATCAGCCTCGTTTTGTATTGTTTTGTCATCAGATTTGTAAATAATTTTTGCCAGATTTTTTGCCTTTCTTTTAAGCTCTGCCACTCATTGTTATTAAAGCAGGCGTGAAATATGAATTCAAAGTTATTTCGCTTCTCCTACTATTATTCTCTTCCTCTTCTGATGAAGGTTTTCATTTTAATACACACTGTAACGCTGTGATTGTCTTTAAGTGCCCGTGTAAATTCTACAACGATTAGCTAAGGTTTGTAACGCATATGAAAACGCTTAGAAAAAGGGATTTACCTACACACACCTTTGATTGTGATAATTGAAATGTGCAAGAAAATCATGAAATGGAAAATGATATAGGAAATCTATTTAAAATAATTGATCACATAACGACTCAATTTGAATTTTTCTTTTATAAAGATTTTCATAAAATTTCAGGATAATGCTCAATAATATCGATAACGGCATTCACTCTTTTTCTGTTACTTGAAAATGAAAATTTTCTTGAATAAAATATCGGTCGGGCCCGTGCTTACGTCATAAAGGCATTTGGTCAGAATATGCAATTTCCAGGAGTTTAGCAAAGACGTTGTGCCGGTAATTTACTCGGCAGTCATGTTATCTTTAAAGTTGGCTTGAAAATGAATGCTGACCATTGGTGTAGGAGTTTAATTTTACGACGGAACCGTTTTTTAGTTTATCTAATGAGAATGGTGTCGTATTTCAGGCTGAGGGGTTTGCAATAACAAAGGCAGCGGATCTGGTTTGGAAACGACATGAGCCGGATGATAGAGAAGCTATCTATGTGGATAGCCAGGCTATCACAAAGGTATTGGACTGGGTATCATAACAGCGCGCCATAGTCTAATAGGTTGTGTGTTGGCTTATTAGACAAAAGGCCGCGGTTCGCATCCCATGTCAAACATCTCCAACGGAACGAAATATGAAAAAAATATTTCTTCGGCGACTCACTCTCAGCAGATTTCTGGCAAAAACTCTGAGAGTAAATAAAATTGCCATGAAAAAGTTTCTCAAAAACCTGTTGTTCGGAGTCGACTTTAAACTGTAGGTCCCGCCACTCATGTATAAAATTAATACACACAACATAAGTGGTGTGAGAAGCTAAGTAAGGGCCAATTATGTATGTATGTAAGGATATTCAATTTCCTAAAGTTTCTCGAGAGGTAGCAAAGACATTGTGCAGGTAATTTACTCGGCAGTCATTTATCTTTACTGTTGGCTTGAAAATCGAGTCTAATTTTGTGACGCGATCGTTTTTTAGATTCTCTGATGAGGATGGTGTCGTATTAGCAGTTTGCAACATGAGCCGGATGATAGAGAAGCTATCTATGTGGGTAGCCAGCGCGAAAAGAGAAAATGATCTCTCACAATGCTCGTGAAAGGTCGTGTGGCTTTATCGCTCGCATTGCGGCGTAGGGGAAATGAACTCAGTTAAGCTGTCACTTAAGGCACTCTTGGACGGTATAGGAGAAACTGTAGAATTATAAACTTTTTTTACTTTGAATCGTATTTTCAATAAGAGTAGGCAATGTGTATGAGCTGTGAAAGCAAGAACCAGTCTGCGGGCTTTCTTTAGGTTTTTTGGGGAGTGTGATGAATCTATAACTGTCGAGCACCACTCTGCGGTGCAAAGGCAATGAATCAGGATTGTAGGTCGTAGTTTTGGGTAATGTGAAGAACCTGAAACTGCCGAGCACCTTATGCTTCAACACTCAGCAGTGCACAGACAATGACTCAGGATTGTAGGTCGTAGTTTCTTTAATGGATCGGGAGGGTTACTTGGTGTATCAGTTGAAGAGATATTGGGCCATGAACTTAAACGAACATCCGTCTAATGTATCCTAAAAATGTCACTCTGTTTGGTGTAGATTTTTAGCTGGCTACGTTGACCAGACCAATATTGTCACTATAGGTTGATGTGTACCAACTTATTTTGGCCTGTATTGAATGATCTGGACACCAATGACATGTGATTTCAACAGGATAGTGTTATGTGCCACATAGCTTAGACCACATTGGATATTTTGCATGAGTATTTTGAGGGCATGGTTACCTCACGTAGATGTGCAGTGAATAAATCACTTAGATCAGGAGATTTGACGCCGTTAGACTTTTTATTGTTGGATTTTCGATAAGACCATAACGATTCTCAAAGGCAACATAATACGACATTTTTGAAGCTTTCCACACGTAGAGGCAACAATACGTCAAGATATCTCACATGCACTTTATTTTAAGTGAAGTTAAAATTGAGAATCGCTAAACAAAAGACCCGTTGAATCTCATACGATTGTGTTTATGAAAAAACAGTTTCAAAAATTATAAAAGGTCTGCCTAATTATTAAATATTCATTGTCGGTTTCTTTATTTTCCAGAGTGTGCAAAACTAGTCATTAAACTTAAAAAAAAAGAAAAATTATCAGCAGTAAAGAAGAAGAAAAAAAGAAAAGTTAAGAGTGTAAAAAAAAAAATTATTATTATTGTGTACTTTTACTAGAATTTATTAACAATACGGGGAATTTTAAAAACTTAATCCGATTTAGACAATTTCAAACAGATTAAATGGAAATCATTATGAAAAAAAAAACAGAAAAAAAAGTAACCTCCTAACATGTTATGGTTCCCCCTTTTTATTTTTATTTTTATTTGTTTTTTTTTTAATAATAATAACAAAAACTGAATTAAATCAAAATGAAATAAATTTTAAAATAAAAAAAAAGAAGAAATATAAGAAGAAAAAAACACACCGATTGCATGTTATTTATAATGAAATAAAAATTACAACTTCCATCATTTTTCACACCATTCACTGCGCAAATATAATCATTAAAATGAAAATTAAAATTAAAATAAAAAACAAAAAAAAACGCAATTGTAAATCCGCAATTAAAAAAAAAAACAAAAAAAAATATTATTATGCATGCCAATTGAAAACATATGCATTAAAGACCAGTAAGTACCCTTCCTGTAACTCTTTTTAGAAGAATCGTGTCGGCGTGTATATTCTCACAGCTTTTACAGTTTTTAAAGAGATCGGCTGTTTATTAAAGGTTTGAGAGGCAGTATTCTTGCTGCATAAAACGATGCTACTTTACTTCACTACTGATCGTTAAATAAGGTTCAATAGTTCCATTGTTTAATTAATTGTAAGGCCTCTAGTCATTGGTGATTAAATATCACTGTCTCCATTGAATCTGCTGCCATCTTGATAGATTTGAGACCAGATTAAGCCCAATAATCCTGTTTTTTGCAATTTTAGGTTGGGAAATCCGAAAACCCACTTTTAACATATTTATCCGACACTTTATTGCCCTGGAAATGTATATTCCCAGATAGCCACTTCAGTCTTTGTTTTAATAGAATCTTTGCTAATAGAGCCTTAACCTCAATATCCACTAATTTGTTAGTTATGACCTGGCAATATATGGAATTACGTCATTCTTTTTATAAAATGTATTGTTTTCTCATGGAAGCTGACTATTGTCACCAATTGCGGAACACTTCAGTTGCGATTAGATTTCATACTCATTTTCTGAATAGCTATAAAGGCAATACGATCATCTCTGGCAAACAAATATACATCGAACTTGCAACCCTTTAGTCAGGACAACAACCTACTTTCTCTTACCACTTATGTATGTTGTATGCAATAATTTTTCCTATGAGTGACACGACCTATTGGTTAACGTCGATTACGAAAGAAAAGTTTGGGAAAGTTTTCATGGCATTTTTATTTTACTCGCAGAGTTTTTGCCAGGAGACTGGTGAAAAAAGTTTCCAAAAAGAAATATTTTTTTCGTTCGAAATGTCCAAGCTGAGGTATGAAAGACCTCAGATATTATTATACACTCGTTTTACAGGGCGTTTCAATCTCATTGGTAACAAGAGGACATGTGTTATAGCTTTGCTCATTTCCATTCTCAAATTGCATGATCTTCCATTGCATTATAGCAATTGTTACTGCCATTGTCCCATAAGAATTCAGATAGACTTAGCATTCCGCCACATGACTTCTTCAGGAGTTGTGGGTCTAAAGATGAGGATAAAAATATCCTGCACGGCATGTGTCAGTGCTCTACTCTTGTCAACCAAAGCCGAACTTCACACTTCCTGACATTCTTGATTGAATCCTTCAATGTAGGTAGGTCTCAGGAAATCTGAATCTTTCACCTCATACGTCAGTGCCATGCCATGCTGTCATTAGGAGACGAAAATTTTCGAGTTTCACTCTCTGACATTCTTTACCATACTCTCTTATATAAAGCTTGAACTTGGGTTGCTTTCCTGTAGGGGATGTTTAAGCCCCGGGTTAAAAATTGATTATGGAAACAGCATGGGCCTAAAACCCGATTTCATTATGAATAATTGGTCATTACAACAGTTTAGTCCGGATTGCGAACTAGTTTCTTACAGCACTTATGTTGTGTGTGTTAGTTTTATACCTTGACTGGTGGGACATACAGTTTAAACTTGACTGTGAGCAACAGATTTTTTGAGATACTTTTTCATGGCAATTTTATTTCATTTACGCACAGATCTTTTGCCAGAAATCTGCTGAGAGAAAGTTGCCGAGAGAAATATTTTTTCATATTTCGTTAAGATAGAAATATGCGACTCGGGGTTTTGAATCGAGGACTTTCATCTAATAAGTCAATACTCCACCTACTCCACCTACTAGACTACGATGACCTATTACTTTACCTAAACTATTTACATTCATTCCGTTTGCGCTGATGCATTTCAGTGTTCCCTTGATGCTTTCTTCATTATATTACTTAGAATAGATATCTAATGATAGAGCCTAGTACGCGTACGCTGTTGCCTTAATGGGTTTGTTATTAATCGGTTTGAGAGGATTGTATTAACCCATCAGGGTTAATGTACATCTAATGCCACATCGATGAATGTGGCGTGTAGCCGCTTTTCTCAACACTAAGATGTTATCTCGCATCCTTCGTAGCTTTTACGCTGTGTAGTAAATTTAGTATTGTCCTTAAATCGTCCTTTCGCTTACACAATAGTGCAGAATTCCCTGACAATTTCATACAACATGTATGACATACGAAACCCATTCTACTGCCAGCTAATTGAATAGGGTATTGTGAGTAGAGTCGTAAAATTGCTTGGATTGTAAGTAACTACCAATACGAAATTCTACAAAAATGCCAATGAATAACAACAATAAAGTTATAATTATTTTCGTATTTCTTTTTTTTTTTTTCATTCATTTTTAATTTTTAAATTCTTTTTATCATCGTTATATTGTTATTCTCTGTGTTTTTATTGGTGTTGTTTTTTTTTCTGTGTTTCGTTTGTGATTTTTGCGTGTAAAAAAACAATTACACACGGAACAAATGCAATCACCTTAAAAAAAAAACAAAAACAGAGAAGAAAAACAAAAAAAAAAACGAAAAAAAATCAACATTTCAACGAACAACAACAAATTCAAATTAATTTTGAAACCAAATAAACCTCAATACCTCAACAGGGAATTATTTTCCTTAACAATTAACACTCTACTCCACACATATACACACATACACATACGGGATATTTTTTTTTTAATTCCGGATTCAATTTAAAGCATGAAAATCACCAGAAGATCGGCAATCATAAACCAAAACAATCGTTTCGTTTTTGAATTGTAACACAGAAGAAGAAGCAAATTCTGTTGATCAGCAATTAATCCACAACAATGGCACGTGGTATCAATATTTATTTCTTTTTATTATTGTTGTTGTTGTTGTTGTTATTAAATTATATTGATCCTGCATTTATTTGTTAACTCTCGAGCAGTATGACTAAGTGAAAGACATGCTAAAAGAGCTGTGTTAAGTAGAGTAGTCAGGTCTAGTTTGAAACAATTCCAAGTACAAAGAAATTATTATTTATAGTTGTTGTTGTTGGTGTTGTTGTTGTTGTTATTGCTTCTACTTTTGCTATTGTTAAAGCCAATTAACATAGCATTGTTAAAAGATTCTTTGAAAGTCTTCTTGCCCTGCAACACTTCATACCATTCACACAGTGTTTGTTGGTTGCCTCCGTGTGTGGCTGTTGTTTTCATCATCATTCTGGCCATTGTTTGGGCCATCATTTGTTTTATTAACACATTAACAATCACACTGTAAAAGAAACAAAAAAGGAGACGAAAAGAAAAGAACATAAGAGAGTGGGGATAAACAATTAACAGCACAATAAAAATCAGAATTACTTGCAAAAAAAAAAAGAAAAAAATGAAAATCACAAAGTAAATCAACAAATAAATAAATGAGGCATTGAATGAATGAATGCATGATAATGATGTGTATTCTGTATTATTTAACAAAACGTCAGATGTCAGATGTTTTATTAGAAAACTGTTAAATTTAATGGTTCATTAACAGTTCATAAAGAGCAGCGTTTACTGCAAATAAAAAAACAGAACTGTTATGCTAATTTTGTTTTGAAAGAAAAAAAGGAAGAGTTTTTCAAGGTACCTAGCAATACTACCTGATAGTATTACGCGGTTAGTTTGCAAATAGCATGGCAATTGAAATGTGGTCACACTTTTCTGATTCCCAGATCTTGTGGAAATTCATGGTAATAGTGAGCTTGCAAGGACTGGAGCTTGCATGGTGCTGATAGGTCCAGAACTTAGCTGTGGTGGGAGAAGAGGAGATGTTTAGCAAGATATTTGAATGGAAAGGTAAAAAGGTAAAGAGAGGAAGATAATCTTTTCAAACTAATCCGTTCTCCACAACCGAAATTTTAATTGGGTAATGGGAGGTTTGGTTGGTGGATGTGGATTTATCATTGAAACAAGAGTTTAAACTGAGAGTTTATATTTTTGCCAAAAATACATAACAAAAGATACACAAAAGGAGAAAAAAAAGTAGGAAAGGATAGACTTAAGAGAGCGCTAAGAAAGACTGGGCCTTTCTGTCGCAACACTTCTTAACCAGCTTAGGTTAGGTAATGTGGCATAATCCTCCTTACAAGACTAGCTTAATTCCATTATAAATCTTAGGAGAGCCCTAATATCGGCTCTCTACAAAGAATCTAAACATAGTTCTCAACATCATCCTATTAAGAACTGAAATTGTTCAGCAGGGATCTATTCCAGATCGTTGTCAGCGATCTAACCTCACAGTGATCCATAAGAAACCTAGTAAATAGTCTCACGTTGGCTTCATTAAAATTCAGGAGCAAACCAGTCCTAGCGCTATCTAGTCTAGTCTAGTAGATAGATCGCAATCAGCGTAATCATCTCGGACAAAACGAAATAAAAAAAATATTTCTTCCAGCGATTACATCTCAGCAGTATTCTGGCAAAAACTCTGAAAGTAAATAAAGTTGCCGTGAAAAGTTTCTGAAGTCTGGCAGCTACACACATTCAACATGGCTGGTCTGAAAAGCTGAATCTTAGTGAGAACAGTAACTGGTTGTTTTGATCGCGCACTGTGTACTAAAAGGGCATTTGCTTTGAAAAGCGACCTTCTTTGGCCCCTATATTTAGGTTCGGTGATGATGAGAAGAAAGTTACAAAACTCTTACTTGGAACAAGTCAATGCTTTTTAAAAGGAAACTCTCGGACGTAAGGCGCTGGTAGGAAATTATCTTTGTGAACAACGAGCTGAGCACCATTCGAACGTTATAAGGTCATTAGAATTGAATGAGAGTTATAAGGATACTCTATATAGTTTGAAGGCAGTACAATGGATTGCATTGTAACATTACTATGGCAAGAGGCTATTTTTTAATTTCAATTCTAAATCAAATCCCTTGTCGGCAGAGTGTTCTTGCTAATATAGATACCTTTGAGGGTCAAATTCAAGCGAAAGAACGTCTTAACATTTCGAAATTTTATGCACTACGTGGATGATTTCCAAGAAGGAATCGTGAAAAACGATCCTGAGTCGTTAAGTGAATTTAAAGATGGCACTAGGAATATCAGTGTAAATACAATGGATCCTACAACTTACTATTTGAGTTGGAGTGCAGGGAAATCTAAATTGTTTAATTGGCTTTAGGCTTCGTCTAGTGAGTAGTGTGTTGGTTCTTTAGACAAAAGCCTTGGAATCAAACCTCAGCTCTGATAAAAAAAAAGAAATTCAAATACAAGCGTAATGCATTATATTAATTGAAATATCATAAGGAATGCCAAATAATTCCTTCGAAACAATATTTATTCCTTATCCCATAAATTATGTGGTCATCGTAGCCTAGTAGGTAGAGGTGAGGCCACGGTTCAAGTCCCAGGTCAGATATCTCGGTGTGTGCTTGTCAGAAGACTTCTGGCAAAAACTCTGGGAGTAAATAACATTGTCATGAAAAGTTTCTCAAACAATCTGTCGTTCGAAGTCGACTCTAAACTGTAGGTCCATCCCGCCGTTCATGCGTAAAATTAACGCACACAATATAAAGTATTGTGAGAAACTAGATCGTAAGTCTGACTAAAGGGTTGCAATTGGTCAATTTTGTATGTATGAATCCTTAAAAAATCCTGCTTTAAAAGACTTAAGAAACAAACTTCTCTATGACATACATATGTAAACAAACAAAAGACTTAAGCAACAAGCGTGTTATTTCAATTAATTCTCTCAACAAATTTATTGTTTGTCGCCTTCTTTTCAAGATAAGCGAACAAAAATTGAAAAATCTTTTGCAATTTTTTATTTTGACACGTTGAACAATTTATTTTTATTTTTTTTGTTTGTTTTGTTTGTTTAAATAGTTGCAATAAAATAGCGATTTTATCGAAATAATTCATCAACGGTGGTGCACTATTGTCTACGTAAGTCTAGTAAAAAAAGAATAAAGAATGTTGTTGATGTTGTTGTTGTTTATTGTTGTTGTTGCAAGTAAAGAAAAACAAGAGAAACAAATTAAATAAAACAGAAGCATAAATTAAATTAAAATTCAACATAAAATATGCAACAAATGTCACCCGAAAAAATAAAAACATCAACAGAAGCAAACAGCCAGCCGATATGCTAAATACATATGTACGTACGAGTAAGTCGCAGCGACTACTTGCAGTTGAAATGTGTATGAGTTTAGCAGTACTGCTGCTGCTACTGTTGTTATTGTTGTGGTTTTTTTTTTGCCACAACTACTGGCTTTTAAACGAATTTATTTATGGCCGCAATTATTTTATTTTTATTGTCACATTTAAACAGAAAAAAAATTGACTTTTTGTATGGCTTTGTTGTGCTGGTTATTAAATTGTTTTTAAAGCTCAGGCTTAGCCGCCTTCTTATGTGCGGGAGTTAAGCAAATGCATGCTTACGCATGACTCTCTCAAGTAATTTACGTGAATTAGTAGCCAAATGATATAAAAATTATGAATAAAAAACAGAAAAAAAAAACAGGAAAAAAAAACCGAAATAAAATTGAAATAAAATTAAAGTGGGATTGCAAGAGCATAGTTGGTTGGTTGGTTGGTATGTCGATGATGGCTGGTGGGTTTTTTTTTTGTTTGTCTCTCTTTGTCAAAGCTACTGGGCATAAATGAATAGATTCTCTATCTTAAATACGATTAAACGATTGTGTTGTTGAAATTTTTTTTGTGTATTTTTTACTTTTTTTTTATTATGATTATTTTTGTTTCTTCATTTTTTTTTACTTGTTTGATGAGTCCAAACACGCACTTTAGATTGATCACAACTAAACAGAAAAATAAAGTAAATTTTTAGCAAAATACCAGCAACAACAACAACAATAAGAATAACAACAACAACAAATTAAAGAAGTTACACAAATAAACAAATTTCTGTAAATTTCGTTTTTATGGCATGGGTCTCTCTACCAGCCTTAGTCGCCCAAATAAACCATGACAGAAACCCAAAAAAAAAAAAAAAACCTAAAAAATACGTCTTGATATTGTCTTTTAAGTAGTTTTTTTTTTTACTTTGGTTTTTGTCAATCATTTTTTTTTTTGCTCCGCTTTTTCGTTTTTTGTTGTTGTTCTCCTTTTGTTTTAATGGAAAACTGAACTAAAATCGAACAAATTTTGTTGTTTGTAGTTGTTGTTGCCTATATAAAAGCGAAAAAAACTAAAAAAAACCGCTGAAGAGCTTTAATTTCAAATTCAAAACGCGCACATTGCGGAGGTTAAACTATTTTATCATTGTCAAAAATTGTCTTTTTTTTTCTTACCAGGTTGCTTGCTGACGTCTGCCTAAAGAAAAAAAAACCACATAAAATATAATAAAATAAACGCTAAAAACCTAAGACAAAAACAAAAACAAAAAAAATCAAAAAAACAAACAAAATACCACAAGAAGTAGTAGCAAGTGTATGTAGACATACCAACAGACATACATCTGGACGGACAACAATATATACTCAATATATTACTGTAAGCAGTAAAAGTAGATACAAAATCTAAAAACTTAAAGAGAATGAAAAATAATACAAGATCTTGCATTAAGAACTTCCGATGTTTAAGTTTTAGGAAAACAAAATGCGTGTGTGATGTCATCGAAACTTCGTATCTGCTTAGCAGACCTGTTGATGCCATTATATGTAGAATATACCCACAAACACAACAATTGGTTATTACAACTCTTTAGTCAGTATTACAACATAGCTTCTCATACCACTTATGTTGTGTGTGTGTTAATTTTATGAAGGACTGGCGGTACCTTCAGTTTAGGTCAACAGATTTTTGAGAAACTTTTTCGTGGCATTTTTGTTTATTCTGCCTGAAATCTGCTGACAGGAAATCGCCGAAAAAAATTTTCTTTCTTTTTCTGTATTTCGTTTTGTTCGAGATGTCTGACCTGGAGTTTGAACCATGGCCACATGTCTAATAAGCCAACAAACTGTCTACTAGACTACGTCGAGTTCATTTCAGTTTGCTCTGCTCTCACTGAGTTATTAGAATTTTCAATTCCAGACGTCATTTATCTCTAAGTTATTTCTGTCCGGACTCAATTACATTATTGCTGTTTTGTCGGCTGTTTTATTTCCATAAGAAACGCTCAAATGTCCTTCACGGCTTTTCGGGTAAGAGTGCATCCACAATTTCCAATTATCCATGACTCTGGCACATAAATCAGGCCGAATTGACTGATAGCATGTATTCTTTAGGTTTTAAGGACCTCTGTGGTTTGTGTCTTATTCGCATATACATGACATGACCATGCCCCCAAAACATTCATGCAGAATACCTAATGTTGCATGTGCTGTATGCGCTGTCCAGTTGAGAACACTAAGCTATTGGTAATCATCGACCTTAAGTGCTCGCTGTTGACAGTGATGGTCTGGGAAATATCGTTTTAAAAGAAATGATGCCGCCAGCCAATAATCCACACTAAATACTGAGTTTCACGGTATGCATTGCACGCTCTTGTATCTCAGGTGGATTGGTATTCTCATAAGTTCAACCATTTCGCTTCTTCACGTACCCATTCATTCCCACATGACACTCATCGCTGAAGAGGATTTTTCTATGAAAATTACGGCCAATTGCCAACTGATCTAATGTCCGTTATAGCGAACTACCCTCGTTGTTTATGGTCGTTTAGCTTTAGTCGCAAAATTAAGCAAAGTTCGCAATGTTGTGGTCTATGAAAGATAGAGTTCTTGTGAGTGACACGAAATCGACTGTACATTCTTACGCAAAGCGATAATATTTCAGCAGATCTTGCGTTTTCCACACGCACGGTTTGAATTTATCCACCAATAGCCCTCTGGGTAGGACAATTATGGCGCTTGTGAAATGAACGGAATGCGTTGTATGTTGCCTGAGCACAGCACCCATTGTGATAAAATAATTTTTTTATTTGATTGTATTGTTGAATGCTATATCCATCCATGATTTGATAAATACTTTCACTGAAGTATCTGTGTCAAGACGAGAGCTAACAACTGTCAAATTTCTTTAAGCTAAGCGAAGTATGTTGGTCTTAAGATTTGTTTTCATTGTGCTATTGCGGACATATCGAATGGTGGTGCTATAATGAATATCATGTCCCTCTGGATTGATTGATTAATTGATTCTGTGTTCGCTCCAGTCATTAGCGTTTACAATTGTAAGATACTCTTGCAATTGCTATCATTCCGGGTATGTTAAATGCATCCTAGTTTTATGCAATTGAATTCAAATGCAAACTGCATTCACTTTTCATTATTGTTTACATTTTCTTTAATGATCTTTACTTTTGCCGCTCACTGTTCTAGAGGACTGAGGACTGCAAACTAAAATAAATTGTATGACAACAAGTGAAATATGTTACGCAGCTTTTTTTGATTTCTTATTTAAAGAAGGCACAAGAAAACAAAAAAGAAAACAAAAAAAAATGAAAATAAAAAAAAACAATTTTGCAATGTTTTCTTCATATTGTTTGTTTGCTTCTGCTTCTGCTTTTGTTATTGTTTTTGTTTCATTTCGGTTGTTGAAATGAAGGCCAAGTTTGTCAGTGGAACGAACATTAAAATTCATAGTCAAACCCTGTATGCGAATTGTATGGAGTATGCAAGCGAAACCAGGAAAAAACAAAAGAAAAGAAAAAAAAAACGAAGAAGACATTCATTGTTTCGTATTTCATATGCGATGATCCATCGATCCAGCAATTGGAATGTATGTGACGTTATAGAACGTAGTGTCCTGCTAAGCTGTCACTGTTGTTGGTTACCATGCAGAAGGCAGAAAATTAGAACGAACATTTGTTGTAACGGCAGGTGGTTGTTGGCAAATTTTTTTTATTGAAGATTTTATTTTTGTTTGAAGAGATTGTATTGGAAATTGGCTTTAACTTAAAAGTTTAGAAGTAATTTTGTTTGTAAAACTTCGTTTTATTAACTCCTTTATGGCCCTCAATAAAAATTGTAGTGTGAAAGTCCTTGATAAAGTGAAAAGTTCTGTTGAAATTCAGCAAAATTCTTCCCAGCAAAAATATAATATTTTTCGAGAGCAACTCGGCTTTTGATGCTATTCCCTTGCTCGTTTCTTGCGGCAGTGTCGCTTCATGCTATAAACACAATACGGGCAAACGCAACCAACACAGCAATCTCACAAAAATAGAGAAATTATTATTTTAAATGCAACGCGACAACAAGCAAATTGTTGTTGCAAAATTGCTTTGTTTGCTGCAAGGCGTTTATTGTGTGTATAGCATCAATCACGTAAAAGCTTCTAAGCACAGTAATTAATTCCGTTTAATTGAAATTTAATTGTTAGAGAAAGTCCATTAATACCCGTATATGATTGCACTAAACAAAGGTAAATCTCTTAACTCTTGTTTCTAGTACTGTATACAGTCAATTGGATTTCACCAAATACTGGGCTGCTTTAGTCCCAGACTGATCTGCACTAAATTGGATAGAAAACGTGTCAATTACGAATTTAAATTGTGCTGTAGAGGCATCTGTGTGACTCTATCTTTCCTCACGGATCGTGGTGTAATAAATAGTCGTAGAATGCAAAATTTATACATCGGTAGAGAAGGAAAAAAACATTGTTTGTCTCTGGCTTGACGCCAGGTTCTCTCATTTGGTTTACACTTTCATGATAGCCTAACAGAGTTGTTGTTACTTGATATCCATTTGATCACTAGATTTATTAACCTTTAAGTCTGGTTTTCAGCTTGATTTTAAGGAAGCTTTGCTTTAATGCCAAGCCTGGATGCTAATTATCGTGATCGGGAGTTGCCAGATAGCTCTAGAACATTGCCTGTACTATAACTTAGTGTATCAGGAGTTCTAAGCAGGAGTCTCTTCATTAAGTTATTCAGCATTTTTTAAACAACAATTCCATAAGCGAACTAGAGCAGCGTTCTTACAGATTCTTGACACATAAGTCACATAAGTTTTGATACGCTTAAGTTTAGGAAACAAAATGCTAAGCATTATACCTTTTTGCTCTACACTAATTATTATTTTATTAATTTTTTCTGTTTCTCTTTTCCAGGTATGTTGGTTCTTTCTAATGAACTGTAAGTATATCACACAACATTACAATCTTATCACTCCCACAATGATATGTAGCCTCCTGCGATTATCTCCACTAAAAGTGAAGAGGCTCATGAATGATAGGACAGGAGTATTATCGAGAATATTTAAAAATGCGTTGTTCAATTGTGGTATTAAAATGTGGATTACTTTGAAGTGACGAAAAACTGCTTTAGAATAACGATTTTATATGCTACGTCATAAGGTTAAATAAGATTAATACAGAATTTCTCTGTTAAAGCTGGGAAACCATTTCGCTGGACACTGGTTGACACAGTTATTTCAGAAAGCAAGGAATTATTCACCCCAAAATCCTAAGTACTTCCTTTTTCTGTTTTTTTCCAAGTTCATCGAAAAGTTTGGGAACAATCCGATCTAAAATTCCCCTGTTTTACCCAATAGTCCTCCATCTTATTACTCTCATAGCAGCCATGTCATGTGGCAATAACGTGAAAGTCGTCCACGTTGTGTAGACTTTGAAATCAAATGCTGCTCTGTACATAATATTCAAGAGCAGACCATTAAACGACGGTTATTGAGCGTCGTAGTCTAGTAAGCAATGGATTTTGGATTAGTTGAGAGGTCAAGCTTTAAGCCCCTAGGTCAGATTTCTAGAAAAACCTCTGGTAGTAAATAAAATTGATTGCCATGAAAAGTTTCTTAAAAATCTGTGATTCGGAATCGATTTTAAACTGTAGGTTCCGCTACTCACTCTATAAAATTAACAAATATCCGGTCAGACATCAAAAACGAAATATGAAAAAAATATTTCTTCGGCGACTTTCTCTCAGCAGATTTCTGGGAAAATCTCGGAAAATTATCATGAAAATGTTTCTCAAAAATCTGTTGTTCGGAGTCGACTTTAAACTGTAGGACCCGCCACTCTTCTATAAAAATTACCACTCACAACATAGGTGGTGTCAGAAGCTGGGTTGTAATCTCGACTGAAGGGTTGTAATGACCAATTATGTACGTATGCATGAATGTGTGTATGTATTTAAGTATGTAGGTATGTATCATATGGTCATAGTGTTCTGATTTCACAGCAACTGTTCTACCAGGATCATTGTCGAAGAAATACGACATCTCCAGAGCATACTGCGTACCAAACAGCCATTTATTCTAGATGCACTTACGCATTCACATCTAAGTTTTTCGAGCCTCATTAGTTGTTGATATAACTAGAGCACGGTAAATGCCTTGAATTTGTGAAGAAAAATTTTTCATTTTTAATGCATTGTGAATGATCAGCTGGCTTTACTTGTAGTGGCAGTTGGACTTTGTATGGAAAGAAGCCCAAATCCAAATACAAAATACGCTATAATGAGCCGCAAAACCGATTCAGATGCTGAAAACGTCGTGGCATAGGTAAATACGAATTATTTCCAAACAATTTGCAAGCAAGTAAGGCAATAGGTTCAGCTTAGCTGCTTAGTTCAGTCAACTATTAGCGCATTGAATGAAGTCTGTTAGTTTGGGAGTCCTGTATTGTATTGAAGTCTTATTAAAATTAAGATTTAAAGCATTACGATGTATTATGATACTCAAGGGAACAAAATAAAATTCATCATCATTATCACCTTAAGCACGCACTCCCTCACAGGTAGAGAATTTAATTTTCTTGCATTGCATATGCTAACGTACTGGCTGTATTTTCTGTTAGTGGCGTTTCCTTTCGATTTGATTCACTTTCGTTTTCTTCTTGTTGTGGTTGAAATCAATTTCATTGATATTGAATTCGGTTTTGTGTGTGGGAGAGAGAGTGAGAGAATCCTAATTAAAATGCATAAAGGTAGACTTCCTTTTTTAATTAAGATTACGATCTCTTGGAGATCTTTTGAACACTTTAAACGATCATGGGATATTTTTTTTTTTGGTTATGTTTTCTTAAAATAATGCTAAGCATAGATAGATGGCTTCTGGAGTACTAAAACGGAAATAGTGTCTGAGGGTTTCAGGGAATTAAAAGCAATTTAGTTTAGAATTTCAAATGAAAGTAAAGAAAAGAATTTTTAAAACTAAAATTGAATCTTTTATTATGGAATTAATTCAGGGGTTTTTTTTCAATGGCTTCGCTATTTGGAAATTTCGTTACTGAATGACTTTCATTTTAAATGAAGTTTGGCTTGACACTATTTGTTTATGGCTTTTAGAGAATGTTTGAAGGCATTGAAGGTTTTGATGAGTTTATGTGTTGGCAGCAGCTAAAAAAAGCAAAAAAAGGCAAAAAAAAAGCGAAAAAAAATTGTCCAGTTTTGGAATTTTTTTTTACCCTCTTTATGTTGTCATTGTTGTTGTTGTTATTGTTGTTGCAATTTAACTGTCATACTTTTCTAAATATTTTTATTTTTTATTTTTTTGCAAGCCTCAACAACGTGACATTGCGGCATATTTTTGTAAGCGGTACGTGGAACGTAGCGTTGTTTTGCTTTCCTGCGTGCACTTTCTGAACGTGTTGCCGATATTGTTTCGTTGATTGCATTCGAACAAAAGCCTAAAGAAGTTGCAAAATAAAATGAAATTCTTTTTTTATTTTGTCTTTTTTTTTTGTTGCTTTTGGTTTGCAAAAAAAAAAAAAAGAAAAATTAAACATTTGCGAGTATGTGCATAACAGTGCAGCTTTAAATAGTCAAGTTACGTTTCGTATACTCCGTATAAATAAAATACTTTTTGAAATGAAAAAGTTTAGAAAACAAGAAATAAAGTTTTATTACTTGCCGTAATTGTTTAACTTGAATCTCGAAATATCGCATAAATTCTGTTCATAAACGGCGCTTATTGCTAGAAGCGATTTTCATAACCAGAAAAAAAAATCTCACAAACAAAACCCAACGTTTTGAAGAAAAGCTTGTAAATATTCCCGATAAAAAGACAGTTTTTCTAAGCGGCCTTTTTCCTTTTATCTGCTTTACAAAAGAATATGTAACACAGCCATTTAAAATACAAAAAAAAGAACAGAACAGAGAACACAGTGAAGATCAGCTTGGAACGTGTCAAGTTTTCTTCGTACTCTCATACTGGCCTGATGGCCTCACATTCATGCCGCATTGTTCCTGCTCTGCTTTTAATTGTTGCTGGAGAAAATATTGTTCCAACAACGTTTTTAATATTCTTTTAAGAATAATTCTTGCTTTTATTATTTACTTTTGAAAAAAAGTTTTTTTGTTCTTCAAATAATAAAAGAAAATTTGAAAAGAGTTTTCTTAAGTATTTTTATTCAAAAAGAAAATTTGAATTTTAAAATTTCTTTGTTTCTTTTCATAGTTTATAGTGAGACTTTGTCGATTCTATTGAAAGTGGCACGTAATCACGTCAGATTTTTGTTGTCAATTGTAACTGTCATTAGCTAACTAGCTCAAGTATTTGAATTTGTTTTTAAATTCAATACTTACATGAGGCTTCAATATGGAGGCTTTGGAACTAAGCACTTTAAAAAGTTTATAATTTTTATTGCTCTTTTGAGGAGGTGCCTGAGTGCCACCATATAATCTATTGTACTCCCCTCTAACCTTGGAGATAGGTTTCCTCTAGGCCTGTTGCTCTGACAAACTTCACGATGTTGCTTGGCATCCACAATGATAATTCCCTGCCTAGCATCTGATGTGTACCCAAATGTTTCCTTCTGGAATGCATTAATGAACCCACAGGTTCTAAGAATGTGTTGCAATGATTCATTCTCATCGTCATAGAATCTACATAACCATACCGGACACAACCTCTAGGTCTGAATAAGTGTATCCTGAGTCTACAGTGCCCTGTCAAAAGACCTGTTGCCATGTTATTTCTTGCGTGATGAAGATCTCTTCATATTGTAATTTCCCAACAAGACTTTTGGAAGTCGCCGTAGTCTAGTAGGTAGTGCATTGGCTTATCAGACTTGAGGCCTTGGTTAAAACCCCAGGTCAGACATCTACAACTAAACGAAGTATGAAACAATATATCTTCCTCTCAGCAGATTTCTGACAAAAACTCTGGGAGTAAATAAAATTGCCATGAAAAGTTTCTGCAAAAAAATCTGTCGTTCGTAGGTCCCGCCACTCATGTATAAAAAAAATATGACGCACACAACGCAAGTGGTGTGAGAAACTAGGTCGTAATCCCGACTAAAGGGTGGTAATGACCAATTATGTATGAGATTGGATTGCTTCAAATCCACTTGACTTGAGAAAGGTCTTGGTTTGTCTTAATTTTCTCTTTCGTTGAGCATGATGATCCGCCCCCAATTCCCATAAAAGTTTTGAAGAGCCTTTGTCTGACGTTTTTTTTATTTCATTGAGCAAATGTTACCAAACACTCGCCATCAATCCGTATAAGAGTTTTGGACATAGGAAGTTCCGTTCCTTTCAAGCTCGTCTGCTTGCTTTTGACTTGGGGCCTAGCAAAGGACTACCATATGAAGCCTCTTTGCTCTTAGAAAGTCCAAACAATCTTCTTTTCATACAAGTACACTCCGTTAGAGTGAATTTATGTTACCTCCTGCCATTAAGTAGTAGAGATGGGGGGGGGGGTATTAAGAAATCTTTGAAATTATTTTCCACACATTCGTATGCGAGTTGTTTATGACAAAATTGATCAAATTTTACAAGAGGACTACAACACACGCTGTTGATCAAGAGTTTTGCAAATTTCATGTTGTAGTTGTTGTTGCTGTTGTTGTTAATAAACTACTATTATTAACATTAAAGAAAATAAAATACAAAAATGAAGCGAAAGAAAAAAAAGGCGAATGAGAATTTAAATTGTGATGCTGCTGCTGCTGTAGCTGTAGCTGGTGTTGCTGGCTATTTAAGGTGCCAGCTACTACTACTACTACCACTACTGGAAGATGATGGTTCGATTATAACTTGTTGTAATATTTGTTGTACATGGCTACTGTTAAATTATAAACCAGAAAAGATCAGGAACAAGAAATTGACGATTGTATCACAGGAAAAAATCATACAATAAAGGCAACATAATGTGTTATAAACAGATGGATGGTTGGATGGTTGGATGGATGGATGGATGGATGCGTGGATCGATGGATGACTGAATGCATAGACTAGACCCTTTATGAATGGCTATTAAATTAAAATTTCTGCTGTTGATACTTTGTGCAGCACAAAGAAAAGAAAAAAAAAAACAAAACAAAAAACAAAATCTAAGGTAATCATCATCATTTGATGGTGTTGCTATGGTTCGTTCTTTGCATTCTGTTGACGTTGCCAATTCCGCTCACGTACAGCAGTTTATTAAAATAACTTTAAGATGAACAGCCAAACATGACACGTAATACTCGCCCCCTCTCTCTCGCTGTATAACAGCCCTTCCTTCTTAGCCGGAATCGGGACCAAAGAAAATTATTGACGTATTACGACAATATTTTCCGTTTTTTTTTTGTCTGATTTCTGTGTTGTACAGGTAAAAAGAAAATTAGTTTAATCAGTAATACAACAACAATAACAACAACAACAACTACTAGTGAATATTATTATAAACAACATCAGGTGTTTGTAAACAATTTCAAGGATCACTTGTAACAACAACCACAAAAGATTTATTTTAAATGAAAACATCAACAACAGCAATATCAATAACAATATTACAACTTAAAAGTAACGCGCTTTATGGCAATATGACTGGCTGGCTGAGTTCTACAGATTTTTGCTACCAGTTTTGAGCACAAATTTTTTCATTTTAATTTCTCTCATCTTTATTTGAAGATCTTTAGCATGTGATTCATACTTCGCTATGGAACAGTTTCATTCATTCAATCCAAGCTATACGAACCAGCCAGCAAACAAGCCAGACAGAAAGCCATCCGTCTTACATTGCTCGCCATTGTATTTGTGTGATACGCAACATTTCGTTTAGAATCGTATGGTGATGCTAGTGGTAGAGAGTCAATTTAATATGAATTGAGAGAAGAACAAGAGAAGAGAAGACTCTCGACTTCAATTAAAACCTTTTAACAGTATCACGTACTAAGAGATCGTTTTAAATGCTTTTAAAGGCAAGACTGCTGATGATATCTTTCAAAGATGACGATGATGATGATGATGACGACATTGATGCTGATGATCACCATGCTAAAGCAATAAGTTTAATAGCGGAAAGAAGTCTGCTTGTTGCTGTTGTTGTTGTACTTTAATAAACAAATTAAATTTGTTAGAGGTGGAATATTGAAGATATACCCGCTTAAATGTAAGGAATTTTTAATATCCTACTCTCACCATTACCATTTATTTGGCTCTGGCCAATTTGACTTGCCTTAAATTATTACATTTTTCCTTAAATATGACAGTGACAATGACTGTCATTATATTGCTGCTTATGGCGTGAATTCTGCATAAAGTTTTTAATTTTTTTTAACACTTACAAGTGCTTTTTTAAATATGAATCGGAAAAAAATGGTCATTTAAACTAAGAACTCATAATTGCCTTGAAATTATCAATTTTTTAGAGAAGTTTATCACATCTCCTTCGAAATAATAATGACCTTGCAAATGGCGTAGGCCATTAAAAGTTTATTACTTAATTGAACCACAAAAAAAAAAATGAAATGAAACTGTTGTACGAACACTTGTCAAATAAAAGTTCACTTCGTTGAATCGCTGCTTATCACATTCTTTGCTGTTCCATCACTTTCTGTAATAATGCATTCGGATCTGGAATTAACTGTATTTGGCTCGTGAGAAAGAACTTAACTTCTCACCCCACCCATATTCGTTTATCTTTAAAAGAAGGCGACAAACAACAAATTTGTTGAAAATTAATTGAAATGACCAGTTTGTTACTTAAGTTTTTTGTTTTCATTCAATTTTCATTCACTTATGTTGTGTGCATTAATTTCTAGATGAGTGGTGGCACCTACAGTCGATTCAGATTTTTGAGAAACTTTTCATGGCAATTTTATTCTCAGAGTTTTTGAAAGAAATCTACTGAAAGGAGTATTACTACAGGAGATAGTACTACAGGAGATAGTACTACAGGAGATAGTATTACAGGAGATAGTATTACAAGATATACTACTACAAGAGATACTACTACAGGAGATACTACTGCAGTAGATAGTACTACAGCATATACTACTACAGGAGATACTACTACAGGAGATGCTACTACAGGAGTTATTACTACAGGAGATACTACTACAGGAGATAGTACTACAGGATATACTACTACATGAGATACTATTACAGTAGATAGCACTACAGGATATACTACTACAAGATATTCTATTACAGGAGATACTATTACAGTAGATAGTGGTACAAGAGATGCTACTGCAGGAGATACTACTACAGGAGATACAACTACAGGATATACTATTACAGGAGACACTACTACAAGAGATACTACTACAGGAGATACTACTTCGATTATTATATAATTTATTAAGTACGCTTCAAGAAATATTAAACATTCTACTACAGGAGATACTACTACAAGAGATGCTATTACAGGAGATATTAATACAGGAAATACTACTACAGGAGATACTACTACAGGAGATAGTACTGCAAAAGATAGTACTACAGAATATACTACTACAGGATATACTAATACAGGAGATATTACTACAGGAGATACTACTGTAAGAGATACTACTACAGGAGATACTACAACGGGAGCTGCTACAGGATATACTACTACAGGAGATACTATTATAGTAGATAGTACTACACGATATACTACTACAGGAGATACTACTACAGAAGATAGTACTACAGGAGATAGTACTACAGGAGATACTATTATAGGGGATACTACTGCTTTATTAAAGGCCGCTGAATAGATATGCTGAAGACGCCGTAGTCTAGAAGGTGGTGTGTTGGCTTGTTAGATATGAGGCCTCGGTTCAAACTCCAGTTCCGATATCTTCAGCATAACAAAATATGATAAAATATTTCTTAGGCGTCTGCCTCTCTGCAGTATTCTGGCAAAAACGCTGAGAGTAAATCAAACTGCCATGAAAAAGTTCCTTAAAAAAATCTGTCGTTCGGAGTCGTATTTAAACGGTAGATCCGGGCACTTATGTATAAAATGAGCACACACAACATAAGTGGTGTGAGAAGCTAGGTCGGCTGACTGAAGGGTTGTAATGAATGTATGTATGTAGGTATGCCAGGTTCTTAAGTTGAACTACACATGTATGAGTATGTGCAAGTGATTGTTACGATTTCGATAATAATTGATAAAAAACTGGAAGACCAGGCACAACCAGAAAAAACCATTTTCTTAAATA
Source organism: Sarcophaga bullata (assembly GCA_005959815.1). Lineage (NCBI taxonomy): Eukaryota > Metazoa > Arthropoda > Insecta > Diptera > Sarcophagidae > Sarcophaga > Sarcophaga bullata. The sequence goes on from QOCX01000466.1 coordinate 70,881, forward strand.
TCAAAAATAGTTCTTTATCATGACTTAGCTGCTGTTTAGAATATTAACAGGCTTGTAGGAAATTTAATTGAAGACAAACTCGCAATAGTTTCCTATTGGGTATGTTAATTTGCTCATAAATTTCTAAACAATCATTGTGGTGTACAAATATTTATTAATTAACTCACATTAATTTATGGAACAACTTTTGTTATCTTTTAACCTAACGGTTCGCATTTACATACACACGTTTAGTAGTTTTTAATTTGAATACAAATTTGAATTTCAATTTCAATTTCAATTTCAATATTTTCATTCAATATTCTCTCTAGCCATTGAAAATGAATTAAAAATTGTTTTCATTTTTATAAGCGTTGATTTATTTAAATTTTTATTCTCTTGTTGTTTTTGTTGTTGTTGGTATTGTTTTTGCATAATTTTATTAAGTGTCGATGAATAATTTTTCATACAGTTTTAGTTTCAGTTTCAGTTTCATTTGCAGTTGCAGTTGCAGATGCAGTTGCAATTGTTGTTGACATTTATGAGATACAGATTTCGATTTCGTATTTAAACAACTTCAATGAAATGATTTGTTTTCGTTTTTTTTGTTTATACTTACTTGGTCTGGCTAAAAACCGTGTAAGTTTGTGTGTGTTTTTATCGCGAAAATTACTTTTTTATAGCCTGCTTTTTAAACGTCTTTTGGATTAGCTGGGTAAGCAGTGTGAAGTGTGCCTGTATATGTAAGCAAACCCATCGATTCGGTATGTAAATGTCTTCAGGTGGAAATAGTTGTTTGCGCGTTTCGCCTCTCTTTCCCAGTTCATAGTTCCCAGTTCTGTTTGTATATACGACTACCATTTCGGACTTTTATAAGGAAACAGGTAAACATTTTCGTTGTTCTTTTACTTTATGCCGGACTGTCGTTGTGTTGGCATTTTTGTTATTTTTTTGTTATTATTGTACACCAACCGAGACAACTGGGCATATACGAGCATATTTATACTGACACTGACTCTGTTATTATTGATATTAATATTGTTATTATTTTCTCTTCTTCTTGCTGTTGTTGTTGCTGGTTTTTAAGTTTAAAAAAGGTTTTTATTTTAATTTTTATTGAGTGACCACCACCTTATAATTATAAGGCAATCGAAACGTATTGAATTGTATGCAATTCCAATGCAATGCCAATGCAATCCTATGCCTTGCAATGCAATTCAACTTTAAAAGCACGCGCGTGCTACAAATGCATTAAAATTTTTAATACTTTTCGTTATTGTTTTTGTTTTTGTTTTTCTTATCATTTATTTTCTTTTCTTTTTAGCCGTATTTTTCTTCTTGTAGTTGTTGCTTTATTATTTAAGACCATAAACCAAACCAAACTTTATTTATTGTCTTATGCGAACATGTGCATCTTTGGAGTCTTCATTTTAGCTTTTGGCTTCTTTTGTTGTTGTTGTTGTTGTTGTTGTTTTATCTTTTAAAGAAATCATCGATGCATTGCCAAAGATTATGGGATTATGTTTTAATTTAGTGTTTAAGATTTCTTAGCGCTCCTCTTGTTGTATTGTGGCGCAAATTTTTAGCTTTTAATTATTTTCTTAAGGTTACCACCAACTAATCGGCCATTGAAGAATTTACTTTTGGCCACTTACCATGGTAGTATAAGTGTTTTCTGCAGTAGTTTGAGTTTTGTAATTGGTATGTGACCATGATTTCTTATTGTCAATTATACATTCCCATTAATTTCTGAACGAATAGTTTCTCAAATGCCGGTTAATTGAGCACAAGAATAATGGTCACCTTATGCAAGCAACATCTATCAAATTACAAACATACATAACATACCTAATTGCTCGTTATAACCCTTTAGTAAGGATTAAGACCGAGCTTCTCACATTACTAATGTTGCGTGTGGTAATTTTATACTGGGACCTATGGCTTAAAGACGATTCCGGACAACAGATTTTATGGAGAAACTTTTCATGGCAATTTTTTATTTACTCAGAGTTTTAGTAGTAGAGTAGACACCAAAGACCCGGGTTTGAACCGTGGTCTTACGTCTAATAATCCAACACACCACCTACTAGACTAACGGTGACTTCTGTCAAATTAGTTGTCATTTATTCGGTTTGTTTTTTCCAAATCTCCATGGACGGCTGATTAGATTCAATGTGGTGGACAAATTCGAGTAAATTGTATCACCAAACGAATGTTCAATAACCATACTTCCGCAAGATCCACAGAAAACATAGCCAGAAGAATCTGAGGCTGTCGATTTTGCTTCGCTTACAAGAACTCGTTATTTAGCGAACCCTGAACTTGGCGATTTTTGCGTCGTGCCTTAGGCCTGCTCCTGTACAAAATTCAAGTGAATCAAGAACTGAAAGTAAAATAACGTTGACAACGATGTGAGTTTGCCACATGAGCTCTGTGGCACTTAACAATCAGTAACTGCATTACCTCAAGCAAGAGACAAAATAGAATATCTTGACAATTTAATTTACCAGATGCCAGGTATTTTCTGTTAAGGTTGGATGTCTGCTTTGTTTCGAATATCCTGTCATGCAGACTCTTCCATCATATCTGAGAAAACCTGAGTCGAACCGACTTTATCTCATTTGGAGGTTTCTCATATATGGAGGTTTCATGCCAGAGTTCAGAGCAGCTGCGGATATTTTCTGGAAGTCTAGATAGATTACGGCTGCTTATTATCAGATATTTATCTGCCTCCTTAACTACTTTAGCCGGTTTCAGTCCAATGTAGTAACCATAAATCAGGTTGCAGAATTGATTCTGAATTAGAAATTTCCAACTTTTTGCATTTCTACCCCCTCTAACAGCCAAATGGCACTTCAATCTCTTTTAAATGCAAACTTCTGCTTGGCATAACTCAACTTTGAAGTCGATAAAGCTGGCACACTGCCACAGAATACCAAACCACTTATGAAATATTGGTTATTGGTCACTGAAAAAGCTTGGGCTGAGTAATGGGTCTTTTATCACTGCCACGCTCGGGCGGCCGAAATTGAATAGGAAGCGTGCCAGCTAATAACTTTAACTGGATCGTTGAGACGTCTCCGTCACTGCATCTATTCTCACATGTCATTTCGTAATATGTAGACACGTTTAGAGACTTTATTTAGCTGCAAAAAACCTCCTGCAGAGATTATGGATCGTTTGAGGAAGCTAAGAATTTTGTCCACTTTAGTTGAGAATGTTTGTGTCTCTTATTTGACTCATTCTTCCTCGATATTTGAGGGCAGCTCTCTTTTCTAGATATCGATTAATAGATTCAATAAACTTTTGGACTGGTTTTTAGCTTAATTTTAAGGGAGTCAAACGCTATAATAGCGAAGCATTGATGCTGGTTGGCACTTGTCACTATGGGTGCTTGAGGTAACTAAGGGTGCTTGAGTTAACTAAGCTAAGCAGGTATTTCATATACTAAAAATTTTATTTAGGTATACTCCCAAGGGAGAATTGTTATTCTGATCGTTACTTACTTACGTAATTGGTCATTATAATCATTTAGTCGGGATTATAACCTAGTTTCTCTCAACACCCGTGTTCTGGGTGTTAATTTTATTCTTGAGTGCCTAGATCTACAGTTTAACTTGATTTGTTTACATTTTCATTCCTTAAAAATTAAAGTAAACTCCTGTGAATGATCATAAGAACCTCATGTAGTGTGCCTATCTATTCATTCATAGATAATGTTGCAAAGACACAAACCAACAAAAAAAAGCAAACTTGAAAGAGGCAAAGAATTGTATTGACAGCAGCCTCGAGCATTACATGCATTTTATTTCAACTCTTTTATCATTCTTAATAATATTTTGAACAACAAACTGAAAATGGAAATGGACAAAGCAATGAACAACAACAAAACGAAAATGTAGAAATTATTTAAAGGGTGGTTAAGGTGTTTCCACACTGTAAGGAAGAGTTAAAAGTATTTACGTGTATAGCCTAGGACTAGTCAAATGGGAGGTACATATGGAGTCGTTTTTTTGTTTTTGTTTTTCCAAAAGAAATCGATAATAACCTTAGGGTTGACATTTATTTATTTTCGTTTCTTTTTTTTTTTTTTGTTTTTTGGTAGTTTTGGTAAGCGGAAGATAAATGTTTAAAGACAAGTGCAAACGAAATGCTTTTATAAGAGGGAAGGTAAAGTGCTTTTAGATAAAAATCGTAATGTTGTGAACATCATTATTTTAAATTTGCTTAATAAAGTTTCATTTTAATTGTTATATACACTGAGAAGCTACACATAAGAATCTAAAAAATTAAGGTGTTTACCAGGAAAAAAAAAATTTTTTTTCGAAAAAATTCTCAATAAAAACGTTTTGGTTCACCTTAAGCTTGTTGACAAACCCTGTAATTATAATTGAAATGAATTGATTTGCACGAACATAACAGCAATGTACAAAGCTTTAAATTGTTATGCTGCTGCAAAAGGGAATGTGTTTGCAGCTTAAATTACGATTTTGGCCCAAAGACAAATATTCGGCCAATGATAAGGTCATGAACAAGTGTCAATATGAGACATTAATAATAATGTCTGCTCAAAACTATATTGTCTATGCATGCATATGTATGTACGTATGTTTGTTTGTTTGTGCTTTGACTAGACAAAAAATAGAGTTGCTTGCTTTCGTTTACAAGCAATGGGTGGAGAGTTAAAATGTGCTTGTGTCTTAAGTCTTTTGTATGTTTTTTTTTGTTTGTATTTTTCTGGGTCCTCTTTTTTTTCAACATTGTTTAGTTTCTTTTCTTTTGTTATTTTCAATTTTTAAATTTATTTAATGCGTTTTCTTTTGCTTGTATTATGATTTGTTTATGGCCTGCAAGTGAATGCATTAAGTTTGGTGTCTTAAAGTCTTTTGTTTTCTATTGTTTCGGTTTCGAAGAAGACAATTTTTTTTTTGCATAAAGACAGCAAAGCAACAAATTATGAATAGTTTAAGTGGTGAAATATTTAGTTTAAAAATTTTTAAAAAATTTTCCATCATTGTCATGTTAGTTTCATAAAAATTTGCCATTAACTTTGTTTAACAAGTTCGTTGCTTAAGTCTTTTGTTTAGTTTTTTTTAATACGTTTTCTTTAAGAGTAAAATTCTTTCACTTTATTTTTTTTGATATTTTCTTTCCATTATTTATTTACATATTTCAGAGCAATAATACAACATTTTAAGACGTAACTAGATAAGTGCGTTATAGTGGATGACATGTCCGACTATGTGGTACCCTAAACAGAAATTTATTTTTTTATTGGCAATTAAAGCTAGAGTAGACAGAATACTTCTTTTTGAAAAGAGGAAAAGCAAAAGCTTCTCTTATTCGTTATCAATCCAGTACAATGAGCAGGTAGCCACATTAAATAGATTGCAAGTTGCTTCTCTGAATCATTTCTACTTAAGAAAATCAATGAGAAATTGGTCTTCAACTACATATTCCTTTAGAAGATGGAATATTTTATGGTATACAGATGAGCCAAGTACGGATCTTGGCACAGGGAAAGGAGTTTTTGGTTCCAGACTGAAATATTCCGAAAATATGGGGAGACTCATGGATATCTTCAAATCGGAAGTCTATGCCAACAAAAGATATGCTCAATTTAGCTTAGATAGGAGATACATAAGCTAGGGAATAACAATACTATCTGACAGTCAGGCCTCTATACGAGAGAGAAATCGAGTCTTATCAGATTAAATCGACGATATATAGCATGGGACTGTCTGGAGAAGTCGCGATGACAGCCTGTGTTGGGTAATGTGAAGAATTTTGACATAAGCAAACAGAAGAGCTTACACGCAGTTGATAGATAAGAATTTTTCTGTGGAGTGGGGACGGATGTCTGACAAAGTATACTCAACGAAAGGCGTGATAAAAAGTACCAAGAATCTTCTTAAACCAAATGAGTTTAAGAAATCAAAACTTTTGTTGGAAAATTCAAATAATAAGGTATCTGAGGATTGCATCAGACTATTTAGGAATAATCTGAGGTTAGTATCCCCTTTTAATAGAGGAGAGTGGTCTCACTTATTGAGAATGGGGGAATTTGTACGGAGTGCAGCATGTAAATTTAGCAACAAAGAGAATGAATCATTAGAACACATTCTTAAAACTGTGTAGCATACTGAAATTTGGAAGGATAATAGGCTGATTTGAAGTCGCCGTAGTCTAGTAGGTAGTGTGTTCACTTATTAGACATGAGGCCACTGTTCAAACCCCAGGTCAGACATCTCCAGCAAAATGAAGTTTGATAAATATTCCTTCAACGACTTCAGCAGTCTTCTGGCAAAACTCTGATTTTCTCAAAAATCTGTTGTTCGGAATCGACTTTAAATAGGTCCCGTCACCATGTATAAAATTAACACACTCAAGCTAGGTTGTAATCCTGACTGAAGGGTCGTAATGACCAATTATGTATGTACGTATACAAGTAACTCTGTGGCAAAGTGTATGACTGTTGCAAACATGATTACCTTTAAAGAATATCTGCATTATGTTGGCATGGATGAACGCTAATCACAATCAAGTTTCCTAGATTTCATATGCCTGCTGAATTATATTGTTCTTCTGAATACTTAAAACTCCCCAAGCACGTCTATGGAAATAATTGTTTTAGCTGACATGCTTATTTCTGTTTCTCTTAAATTCTTTTCGTACTACTTTGTACTTAAGGTAGTTAGGTTGTTGTTGTTGTCTTGAAACTATTTTAAATAGAAGCGTGTGCATGTGTGTACGTCTATTAAATAAAAAAACAAACGTCTTTCCATACTTCGTTTTTGTGTCTCCTTTTTGGCCGTTGTCGTCTTGTTTTATTGTTTAATTGTTTTGTATACGATTGGTGCGTGAGCAAAAAAAGAAAAAAAAAGTGAAAAGACATGAAATGAAACGAAAAGAAAAAAATTTTTTTGTTTTTTTGAAATCCAAAACATTTATTTATGAATTGTGGCCGCCTGTTTATGTGTAAATGTCTTCTACTAAAGCCACCAAAAAATGTTGATGGAAAACCTTTCAAAAATCAAGTCAACAAACAAAATAAACAGACAAACCAACAAACAAACAAATAAATAAACCTGCTACATACGAGTGTACATACATCGTTTCAGAGTGTGTTCACATACGCTCAATATGTTTTTTAATGGATGGCTTTAAAGTACAGAGTATAGTTATACAAACGTTTTAATCTGTTTACTTGCCAGCCATTTATTGTGTCGTTATTATAATCATTGCTGTGGCTTAATGCTGCTTCTTCAGTGTAAAAATGTTTCTTAAAGACAGAAGAAAACCGGAGAGAGAAAAAAAAATATCTACAAACTGTGATTTGAATTTCTAATTGCAAATACAAGTTCAATCACGTGCACTGAGCATACATTTACAATGTGGTGCTATTGCTGCTGGTGCTGTGGCTGATGATGATAACGATTGTGGTTGGTGGTGTTGCTATCAAAATCGTTGTTAACATCTAAGTAGTAAAGGGAAGGTTACCCATAATAATTCCAAATCTTAAGCATTTTTCCTAACACTGTGTGACGTTATTGACGTTACATCTTTGGATAAATTCGTAGCACTAGTAGAGATTTTGGTCTTTGTAGTTTGATGACTAGTGTGTTGGCTTACTAAACGACGTCTTGACAGTTTAAAACTCAGTTCAGAGTTCTCTAAGGAAAGGAAATATAAAAATAAAGTATATATTCTGACAAGATACTTCTCAGCAATCATCGAACAAAAGCTTGGTCATTAAAGCAAGTTGCTGTGAAAAATTTGTCAAATCTGCTGTTCGAATTCGACTTTAAACTGTAGGTGCCAGCAATCATGAATAAAATAAACACACAAAAGGACCACTCATGTCTACTTTGGCTTAACTCCTTCTGCCAATAGATGGCGGTTGCTAAAGAATTCTTCATGGGTTTCTAAGTGTTGGACAATGCTAGGATAGATGTTCTATGATCTCCACTTTTTTCTTATCTCACAGCGTTTGCAGTAGTCACTAAGCGGTGTTCTCAGTCTGCAAGCTTTGGTACCCCGAGATTAGTGAGTACTCAAAGTACCTACTTCCTTGCTAGCAGTCTTCTGGCAAAAACTGTGTGAGTAAATTGCCATGAAAACCTTCTTAAATCCATTGTTCGGAGTCTTACTACTTATGAACAAAACTAATGTATACAATATGGGTGGTGTGATATGCTAGGTTGTTATCCTGACTAAAGGGGTGGTAATGGCCATTTAAGTAAATTAGTAATGAACCTCGTTCTTCAAGCTCCAGTCACACGATTCACTATATATTTCCTCTTGAGTGTTTTCGCTGAAGTCACCGTAGCCTACTTACTAGGCAGTGTTATTAGACATGAGGTCACGGTTCAAACCTCAGGACAGACATGTTTAACAAAACGAGATACGATAAAATATTTGTAAGGTACCTTCCTCTCGAAAGATTTCTGGCAAAAACTCTGAGAGTAAATGAAAAAAAATTGCCATGAAAAGTTTCTCAAAAAAATCTGTTGTTCGGAGTCGATTTTAAACTGTTGGTATGTGAAACTAGGTCGTAATCCTGACTAAAGCGTTGTAAGGGCCAATTATTATGTATGTATGTATGTATGTATGTTTGTGTGTTCTTGCCAATCCAGCTCATGCAACAACTCAAAGCGTTTGGAAGGAATTTTGTTTCATTAGAAATCCTTCCAGATTTTACTAGAAAGAGTTCTCTATTCTCTCTATCGTGTGTTCCCTAAAGATTTCAATTTCCTTAACAAGACGACATGATATTATATCAGACGCATACTTCCCCTACATTTTCCCGCGAAAGCTAAAAACTGTTTAAACGATTATTTTTTTATTTTATTTTCGATTGTTTGATGAGGTTTTTTTTTTCTTTTCAAATAAAAAAACGGGCGTTTTGACTATTTAGAAAACGCCCGAATATCTTTTGTTGTCATTGTTGTTTTTATTGTTTAAGAAAAACGTGTTGCAGGAATCAGCCAACAAAAATGGATTCAACATTCACCACTGAAAAGACAAAAAAAAAAAAAAATGGGAAAACACAATAAAAAAAAAATTTTTTTTTTTGTTTAAATTTTTCTTTAAATTACATTTTCTAATACATACACACACACGTACACATATGCAACAACAATAAGAAATATTTCCATGTTACAGGTGCAATTAAATGTTAGTTAAGCTGTTGCTGTTGCATCAATAACAGTTTGTTTGTTTGGATATTGCAGTGATATTGAATGGTTTATTGGCCTGACCATGGTTAAAACAAAAACAATTAAACAATAATGAATATAAACAACAACAACAACAACAACATCAACAGCAAGCACATAAAATTTGTTTTTGATACCAACATGAACATGAACTGATAATGTTCATGGAATCAAATGCAAAAACGTTACCCCACTAGGCAGGCACCAGTTCGTTATGGTGTGGTGTTTTGTGCGTGATTTTAACTGCCAATTGCCGCGTTTTTGAAATGCATTTTTTGGTGGTGCTCATATCGATATCGACATCCTGGCTTAATAAGTACACAATATAAAGTGCAATTAAATTTGTGGTAATTTGTTGTTGTTGTTGTTGTTGTTACTATTTTCACTAATTGCTGCAAACGTAGTGTTTGAGTCATTGAGTCCAGTATTATCACAATAGTCTTCCATTGCATTGTTTAACAACGTTGCGGAATATGTTAAGAGGTGGAGTAATAGGCTCGAGCCTGCTTCATGTATGAAGAGCTGTTGGAGGCGTGTATTGTCGGCACTGAAAATAATGAAACCACGGAAGTGTACGCCATTGATTTCTCTGATTATAGACTTTAGATAAGCGCAGGATGTATGTCACATCTCCAGAGGTAGCTAAATTTCAGCTTTTGTTTTCAAATAAATGTCAGATCGTGAAAGAACAGACATTGAAGCCTATGTGTAGTGCCGTAATTAAGATTTTAAACTGTTTTACAAGAAGGTTAACGAGGACTAAGAAACTTCGTTTACAATATAAGTTAGGATAACAAGGGACTTCGATTTTTATGAAAATAAAAGAGCCGAGTAATCAGCAAGATGTGCTTGTGTCCAGGGGAAAGAAAACGGGGAGATAAACTGACGCCTATATTACCAGCTAGAATTCAAAATTTTAACTACAACAACAACTTTATTATCAATAGAGTGAGAATACAATCTAGCAAGTGCTTTAGTTCTCTCGTTCACAGAAATATCACTATGGCACGAAAATCAGCAAAATGTGGACGCAAATACTCGTGGGAAGAACGGAGACATAAAAAGAGGAGCTGGAATTCAATTCTAGCAAGTAATATGTTGGCTTCTAAAACATGAGGCCACGGTTTAAAACCCTAGGTCTGCCAGTGTCTGCCTCTCAGCAGAATTCCGGCAAGAACTCTGAAATAAAATTACCAAGAAAAGTATCTCAAATATATTTCGTTCGGAATCGAACTTCAACTGTTGAAACAGATTTCTCTGAGTTGACCGACTCTAAATCGGCCGATGAGTAGTCGGGTCGTTCGGGAACGTAGATACGATTGTCGTGGGAATGCTTGTATATGAAATTAACACCACAAGTGAGGTGGAAAGCTAGGTCGTAGTCCTGATGATTAAGGGATTGGAATGACCAATGTATGTAGGGGTGGTAGACCACTGTCATTTGTATGATATTCATGTCGCAACAAGATAACCGAACTGCAAAATTTTGATAAGAAGTGTATGTCAACGGAAGCTTAAGAGAAGCACAGTAGAAACTCTCTTATCAAGGAATACAAAAATACTAATCGGATCTTTCATTAAGCGCTTGCTATCTTTAAATTTAAACAAAATAGAAGTGCGTATGAGATATCACACATGCATACACAATTGGTCATTACAACCTTTCAGTTAGGATTACAACCTAGTTTCTCACATTACTTATGTTGTGTGCGTTAATTTTATGCATGAGTAACAGGACCTACAGTTTTAAGGCGACTCTAAATGACACATTTTTGGGAAACTTTTCATGTCGATTTTATTTTTACGCTCCGAGTTTTTGCCAGAAATCTGCTGAGAGGAAGTCGCCAAAGAAATATTTGTTCATATTCCGTTTCGACGTCCGACCTGGGGGTTTGAGCCGTGACCTTACGTCTAATAAGCCAACACTCTACCTACTTGTCTCTTTGAAATACCTATTGAAGCCATAATGTGCGGAAGAGAATATCGTTTAAATGTTCGGCATGGCTTCATTTGGTGCAGCCTATCTGAAACGTTCAACTTACCACAAATCTAATGCATAAATCAGGTTAAATACGATCGAATGCGGGGTTTAGTTCGGCTAGGGGTACTGCTGTATTTTCTGGTTTATGCATACATAATTGAGAGTTAAGAAAACCCCTCTAAACAAAGTCTAACGTGGGAAAATTATTCGATCTTGGTGACCAGTTGAGATTATATCCACACAAGATAACCATGCCCTCAGAGGACTCATTCAGAATATCCAATATGGCGTTGGCTGTGTGGCTTATAGTGCCATCATATTGAAACCAGGTATTGCCCAGATCTTTGAATTCTGGTCAAAAGAAGTTTGTTATTTAGAAGGCTTTTAGTTTTTCTGTTCATTCATCATACCAAACTCTCTTAGATGGCAGGTGTGTTTGATTTTGACTTTTTTTGCTTTAGCAGAACTGAAATTTGTAACTCAAAGCTCATTTCAATAGATTTAAATCGTATACTGTAATAGCCAATGGAAGGAAATCAGTTTAAAACACGATCCATCATTCTGTCTTTTCCAATTTCAGTTTGATGCGATACCACCACCAGTTAGTTTGTTAAGATTATACGCTCGCTTATAATAAATTAGTGCGTGGGCTTTTAAAGTTTAATACCCTCGCCTACACATTGTGTTATTGTTTGTAACTATAACAACAACAATAACAACAAAAACAACAACAACAACAAGTTTAGATTCAACTAATTATAGCCACTTTTTAATTGCCTCGTTTTAATTAATTTCTTTCCAAAAAACTTTCAAATTTTATTTTTTTTTTCTGTTAGTTGTTGGCAAAAATCAACGAAAATCAACAACAAAAAATAAGAAAAAAAAAAAAACGTTTTTAATGCTTTTGGTAGTTTGTCGTTCAATAATGCTAAAAAAATAATCGAAAGAAAAAAAAGAAAGAAATAAACTGCCATAAAAATGGAATTGGACAGACGGATACAGGGGCTTAACAAGACAAATATAACAAAACCGTTTATATGAACGAGGAAGAAGAAGAAGAAGAAGATTTTGTATTGAAACAACAACAACAACAACAACAATAAAAACTTCACAAAAAAGTTTTATCGGGTTTATGTTTTTTAACTGTTTTATTTTGGTGGGGTTTTCGGCTGGTTTTTTTTTTGTGTTTCTTTTTAACGCATAATGTTGGGAATAAAACTGGGCTCATAAAAAACTTGTTAATTTTTTGTTGTTGTTGTTGTAGGTTTTTTTTGTTTAGCTAATCAAATGCAATAGCAACAACAACAACAACAACAATATGAATAGTGACAATAATAAAAACAACAAAATAAACAAATTAGCCCATAAAACGAGAGAGAGAGAGAGATTTTTGTTTCAAAACTGATTTGATATCTGAATTCTGTGTGAATTTTGTTTTTTTTTTTTCGGTTTTTATTCGGCCAGCCTACAGAAGGAACTAGCCAGAGCTGAGTTAGCTAATCTAGTTTATCTGATCACAAATTAAGAGTTTATTTAAGTTGTCTTAATTTTTATTTTCTATGTACCTTTAAGAGACAATAAATCCGACCATTGGCATTATCTTGATTTCTGACGACATATGTACACATGTACGTCCTACTAACAGGCAAAAAAAAAATTTGTTGAAATATGTTTGAAAAAAATTAGAAAAACGTTGAAGAATTTATTGTCAATTGTAAGTCTTAACTGCTGCCTATACGCTGCTTGTTAAATACACGAGTTTTATTTACACTCTACAACAGCCAAAGATAGAAAGGCGGTTATGTTAACCAGGCTTAAAAAAGCTTTACTACCACCTTAATCGCATATATTCTGTAACCAATTCTGGTTACTGTTTTAAAACCTATTTTCCATAACCAAAGAAATCGCCTTCAATCATAGAAATATGTTCCTTCCTATGATTGTAGCCTATCACATAAGTCGTCTTCGATTAGCATTTATTTCCTCGTTTTCTTTTGTTTTATTGTGTTTTATTAAAAAAGTTTATTTCAGATTATGACCGAGTTTATGACGTTGTATTGTATTTGTTAATTTATTTGGAATTTTCCTTAATTTTATATCCGTATTAATTAAGACGTTTAATGGTTGGTTTGGGGCGCATAATTAAAATTGAAGTTTTTTTTTTTTTTTTGCTTCCAATTGAGAAATTTCATTTACAAACATGTTAATTAAAAATGCTCGATAAACGATAATTGTTTTAAAACTGAAATAATAGTTCGAGGTTTCTTTCAATTTGATTTGTATTACTATCGATTGCAACTGTGTTATCGACAATTATTTCATATCAATTGTAGTGTGCTTTATGTTTACTTTTTTGGAGACCTTTCAATCCGATCCGATGATATGCACGTCTTCCTTTCATATCTGGCCTCTATGCCGTTTCTAAACATCGTTTCTTAGAATGAAAACAGTTAGTATTCCTATAAAATCGATAATGCAGTTCATAGACACATAAAAACGTGATATCCCTTTCTTTCAGAGCCTAGCTCTCTCACGCAAGAATGGAGAAAAGAAATTAGACCACAGAAATGTTTTTGTTCTTCTATTCAATTTGAATTGAGACCGAGCCTGTGGCCCTTGTGGCAGAAAATACGCATCGAAATGTGTCTCAAACTTTCTCTCAGCAGATTCCTGGCAAAAACTCTGAGAGTAAATAAAAAATCTGTTGTCCTGAGTCGACTTAAAATTGTAGGTCCCGACACTCATGTATAAAATTAACACACACAACATAATGGTGTGAGAAGCTAGGTCGTAATCCTGATTGAAGGATTGTATGGACCAATTATGTATGTATTATGTATTGTATGTATGTATGTTTTTATGTATGTATGTATGTATGAATGTATGTAGGTATGTATGTATGTATGTATGTATGTATGTAATATGTACGTATGTATGTATGTATGTATCAAACACCAGTAATAGACAGAGAATAACACGTGAATCTACCGAAATCTAAAGCTTTCCATACCATATCTTTACGACAGCGTGTGTTGGCTTGATGCACACATCTAAATATAATGTGTTCCACGAAACACATGTTATCGAACTGGCCTTAACTCGTTATAAGAGAGAGCTTGTATATTGCCACCTTAAGCTTGGCAGAGTTGAAGCCATCAAAGCAATCCTATCTTCTCCTTCAAAGAGCCGGAAATCATCTTAAACTTCTCTTTATCTCTACATTAAATGAGATCGATCCCAAGCCTTTTAATGATCTGATATTACAAATAATCCAGTAAGGATCCTTGCTGAACCTCCTTACGTTGGGCTTATAGCTTTCCAGTACCAAGATCTTAAGCTACCGCCGGCGATAGATGACCTTAGGCTGCTAGCTACATAACAGCCGGTTTTATACTCCCGGCGATTCTGCTTTATTTCTTGAAGTCATCTGCCAAAGAGATCACAATGGTAGCAGGGTGGAGGATTAGGCACGGCAACTATATTATCAATCAAGTGAGAATTCAACCTAGCCGGTACATAAGCCCTCTCATTCCAAGGAATATTACTATGCTACGAAACCTAACGGTTGTATTGAATTTTGAACTTATTTGCAAGAAGGTTAACGAGGACTAAGAAACATCGTTGGCAATATCAGATAGGATACCTAGACATTCTGATTTTTATTAAAAAACGGATTGACAAAATGACGTCACACGCTGGAATTCAAAATTTTAACTACAACAACAGCTACATTAACAATCATGTGGGAATCCAATCTAACAAGTGTTTCCGCCCTCTTTTTCCTCGGGAATATCACTATGCCATCAAACCCAATGCTGCTATTGAATTCTTACAGGCACGAAATACTCGAAACTTACACTAGAACGATGTTCTTACGTAACTATCCGTGTTATAGGAAGTGTGTTCAGCCACGGTTTGCCCATAATAAAGAATTCCAGTCTTAGATTCCCACAAAATATCGCAGCACTAGTGCCTGTATAGAGTTACGATCCATCAGTGAAATTGAGTGTTACCGCCCGTATTAGGAGTTCTTTGTTTTTCCTGCCTTGGGTAAGGATTCTCAATCCAGAGGTAAGCACTGCTTCCATGGTTTCATTCGTAAATTTTTTTTTAGCAGGACAGTAAAGACTTTCAGAAAGTCGAAGTGAACACACGACTATTGTTTCTAATTACCCGATTCCCTTAACCGTATGAGCTCCACGTCTTATATGTCTAGACAGCTCCTGCCGATAATAAAAAATAAAAACAAAAAAGCTAAGAATGATTGAAATTAATTAAACGCTGAAACGAAATGCTTAAACATCCATCATTACTTTTATGATTTGAAAATAAAATTTTTCATTTCATTTGTCCTCGAAAACTAAAAAACTTTTCATTCATCTTTAATAGGCTCTTGCGCCAGAGTTAGTTTTCATTTCATCATGGCCAACAACCAACCCACCTGTTTCAAACAGATCTCAATAGAAAAGCTACATTTCGTAAGTCTCCTTCATAAAAAGAAGAAGAAAAAAAAAGAAACCAATAAAATGAAATAAAAAACGATCAAAAAGAAAAACTTGTTTCGTTCGTTGCTAATTACGTTTTTCGTTTTCGATTTTTTCATTTTGATTTCTGGGTTCACAATTTTAAAACCAAAAAAAAAAAAGACAATAAAATTGTATCCCACCGTGAGTATACATACATACGTATATACATATGTATGTATGTATGTTGTTGATGTGTATGTCACTAAATAAATAAAATTTTTTATCGCTAAAGTTCAATCATTTGAAATTCTCAGCGTTTTTTTATTTTGTATTAGTAGAGTCCGCATGTAAAATTGAAAGAAAACTGAATTGGTTTTTAAATTGGGTGTCGTTGTTGTTGTTGTTGTTGTTGTTTTATATTTTATTTTAATTAAAACTGCCATAAACCCATAAATACTCGCATTATAAAATAATTTTACAAAACAACCCAGATTATCTATCTATCGTGGTCATGTGAATCCGAATGCCTAAATGTTGGTCGCTCTTCTGAAATACAAAAATTATTATGCTTATTGTTGTTGTAAACTTATGGGAACCTTTTCGTATAACGAGCAATAAATAAATCAAAACATTTCACAAGTGCTTTTACAAGCTAACTTTTGAGCTTAAAATCCAGGCGTGCCATGTTGCGTTTTCAAAATCGAATTTTACATTTAAGGAGGCATAAAGTTGTGACATAGGTTATGAGAGAAATAGAAGAAATTCTACCGGGGAAATGATGTCCACTCAAGACGACATTCTGTGCTACTACCACTGTTGATCTCATTCACATAGACTTTGTACATCAAGACATCGAAATAACTTTTTCAATGCAAGTGTTCACAAGTTGTCTTCACCCAGTACACCATGCAAGCCATGCACAATTTGCAGATGTTAGTGTAGGATAGGGTCGTCCATATTGGTTTTTCTCAAATATATTCTGCCCTATTTCAGAGCTCTCCTAGCATCAAACATGAGACATTTCTTTAAGTGAAGGAGGTAAATAATCTCAATCCAATATTTTTGCACAGTCGATGTCACTTTCAGCTCTCATTTTGGCATAGAAGTCGACTATTGTTTAATACTGAGTGGCCAGATTGTGGATCGTGTTATAGCGCTGGATGTAGGATGTAAATACACGGTTTGAGCCTAAACTACAGATTAACTGTTTTTTGTGTTTTAACATGGAATTCCTAAAGCCTTACGAAGAGTTCTTAACATTTTGTTGTCCTATCCTTTTCTCAGGCCCTTATGTACTCCCTGATCTGCTAGGTAAACTAAATAAACTTGTGGTGACTTAACACAGCTGGGATACTGTTTGTTTGAGATCTAGATGAGTCCTGTATCTACTTCTAGAGGCGTTCGTGTAGCAAAACAGTTTCGATGGACTGCTATGCCAAGTTTCTGTTTGGTTCGATACTAGAATGATGCAGTTGTTGCTCGGTGTACTATCCTATATTCATGGCTAAGATAAATCTATATCCCACATGATTTGCAAACGATTGACTGTGAAAGCCATCTAATATCGTGTTTATCAAGTGAACAGATAGTCACGTTTTTAAGTCTTAGTTGAGATTGTCATTATCATGCCGCTTATTATAAGACACTTACTCTGTATTCTTCTGTAGATAGCAAGGTTTTTGCCAAATCTGGTAATCGGCAAGCCTAAGAAAGCAATTTTCAAACAATTCATTGATGAAAGTTGCTGTAGTGTAGCAGGTAGTGTCTTGGCTTACTGGACGCAAAGCCACGTTTCAAACTCCAGGTCAGACATCTCCAACAAACTAAGTATGTACGAACAAATACTTCTTCGGAGTCCGCCTCTCATCAGATTTAGGAGAAAAACTTCCAGAGTAAATAACATTGCCATGAAAAGTTTCTCAAAAATCTGTTGTTCGGAATCCATGTTAAACTGTAGGCCACTCATGTATAAAAATTAATGCACACTTAGTATAAGTGATGCGAGTAGCTAGGTCGTAATCCTGACTAAAGGGTTGTAAGGTCCAGTTATGTAAGTAAGTAAGAGTCAATTGGTAATTTTACAATTTCTGGAAGCCTTCTCTCAGTAAAGTATAGACTGAGAAATCTGAAAATAGAAGTGAAGGAAGTGTTTTGTTGGGCATTTAAATTCTTATAAGACTTTCTCTCACATTGAATTTCAAATTCAATTCAAAAACTTGAGTTTGCGCTTGATACACTTCCGTTTTATATTCCACGAAATTCATAAGAAACAGGGGTAGTTTGCTATTGAAATGAAAAGGAGGAGAAATTGCTTCCTTTAATTCATTCTCTCGCTATAAATTCACCACACGGTGATTTTTTTCGTGGCAATTAAAATGGTTCAAGTCCCTGCTAAAGTGAAATGTAAAGCGTTTCATAGGAAATATTTTTCATAATTTCCGCCAGGTCGCTGAGAAAAGAACGAGAAAAATGAGAGCAAAATTATGGTGGAAAAAAATTTACGATTCCCTAATGCCACACAATAAAAGTGTCATAAATATTGTGTGCCACTGTCGAGGGGAGTTAAACAACTTTATTAATTTCTTTTTTGTTTAAAAAAAAAAATAATTTTTTATAAACAAATTTATTGCTTTCATTTGTTTGTTTTTTTTTTCGGGAAATTTTGAAATATTTCTGCATATTGATGAGCCAGTTGTTTGACGTTTTTGTTTTCAGTTTCTTTTTTTTTTTTTTGAAATTTTCCTTAAAATCGCGGTCGGTTACGTTAATTATATGCACCCCTTTTTGTTATTTATTTTAATTATTATAAGTTCTGATGTTGTTGTTGTTGTTGTTGTTGTTGTTGTTGTTATGACCCCTAAAGGTCTCTTAATGTAGTCCGTCTGTCTATAAATGGATTTGGATTTGGATTTCAGCGCTGTATTTGCATTTTCTATTAAAATTTTACGTTTTTTTGTTTGTTTGTTCGTTTGTTTGATACTTTCACGGCTCAATTTAATTCATGTTGTTGTTAATCAGGAGTCAAAGAGACAAATACGTTGTTTTTTTAGTTGTTTTTTTTGTTTTTGTCAACATTTCTTTTTAATTTTATTTTATTATACCTTTGGAAAGAAAGTGTTTTAATTGCATCGATTCTATGGGTTTTTAAAGCGTTTTTTTTTTCTTGCTTTATTGGTCATGGTTTTATTCGTTTTCCTATGGCTGTGGTTAACAATTCTTGCCTTATTTATGAGTATTTAAAGATGATTTCTTTTTATATGTGCGACTTGGTTTGGGGTTACAAAAGGGTCCGTCAAGAAATTATTGAGGAAATCGCAAGTAATTCAGTGACCTTGTTATTGGCAGGCCAATGAAATTCTCAGGAAACAAGGAATACTTTGTTCTTAACCACTTATGTTGGTAGACATAAAGGGTAAACAGATCGTATAATTCTATTTTGGGGACACACTTTAAAGGCAAATAAGGCCAAATGTACTGTACTCAAATTGAAATGATATTATGAAGTAAGACTTCCAATTATTTCCTTTTTTTTATATCAAATGTCACAGGAAAAGGAGATTTTGTTTTAGTTTTTTACGCTTGTTTTTATATCACTGCTTGAGCTACAGTCACAGCTGGTTCATTTGACCGCAGTAGTTTATTTATATTTAATTTAGATTTGTTTGAATTTAAATTTAAAAGTTTTATTAAAAATCGGGACAGTTTTTTAACTTGGTTTTTAAGGATTTGCATTACAATACCCAACCAGATTTCCTCTACTATCGTACTCTGTCTACCAAATGCGATAATTTTTGCTCTTTTGGCTTCTTCATAAGTTTTCCGTTCAATTAAAATCGGGTCTGTATACCCGCCATTAAAGTAGATCAACATTTATGGAAGAAAACCATTTGTTAGTTAAACGTGCAACATATACCGCTTTGTTATCTTGTTGAGAGGTATAAGGATCTTAAGAATAAGTTCATGTTCCACGTACGATAATGTGTCCTCCAACAAAATTTCGCCTCAATCCTACAACGTTTTCTTGGTCGAAGTAATGCTAACAATAACTTCAGTAGTCTGGACCATACAAATTACAAGTT
>QOCX01000466.1:96160-109585 GCA_005959815.1 Sarcophaga bullata
ATCTGGTGAGAGGAAGTCGTCGAAAAAATATTTTTTTATATTTTGTTTTGATGTTTAGCCTGGGGTCGAACATACTGGACTTATACAAGCTTTTGCAAAAGAGTGTGCAAAAATTTCCTCCGGGAGTAAAAGAACTTTTAAAGGATGATGGATTTCTACTCAGAAATTTTATTCTTAATTAAATCAGATTTATTTAATTTTTTTTTAATTTTAATGTTTAAATATTTTTAAACATTCAAAATAAGTTGCTTAAATAATAATTAATTGTGTGTGTGTGTGTATATTTTACCAACTTTGTTTTATTTGTGCATTTAAATATTTATTTTCAAATATTGTTGCTGTTGTATTTTTTGTATTTGTTTTGCTTTTATTTACAAACAATTTTCTAAACAATTGAAAAAAGTGAGAGAATCTTAATGTTTATTTTGAAGAAAAAAAAAATTTTCAATATTGATCAACTAAAACGCTCTTATTTAGTTTATTTAGTTAAATATTTTCAATTTTTTTTTGTCTGTTTGTTGTGTTTATTTATTAATAATTTTATTATTAGTTTAATTATTTATTATTATTATTATATTCTTATTTTTTTTCAACACATTACACATACAAATGCAAAAAATCATAAAAAAATTCAATCTTTTAAACGTCCATCCATTTGCGAGTATGCGTAAATATGAACGAATGAATGAATGAATGAATGAATGAATAGGTAAATGAATGAATGAATTGTTTACAAACCATGAAAAATAAATATTAAAATATTTAACAAACATTATGCAAATTGTTTAATTTTTTTTTATTTTTTTTGTTTTTTTTGCAGGGCTACACCAGATGGTGATTTTAAAGTCCACTTTAAGCAGAAATGATTGAAGAGCATCAAGCACAAGAAACACAAGTAGTTGCATGATGTAAGTACACAATTAAATCCATTGATTATTATTTTTTATTTTGTTTTTATTTTGTGTTGTATAAACAGAATTTACGAATGTTGTTGGTTTAATTAGCGTAAAAATATTGAGAACGCACTCTAGAAATTGTAAGGGAACTGTAGCCATATTTCAAGCATTATGACGTGACTTGGGTCATGATAATACATCAACTAGGCAAGATTATGAGTAAATTTAAGATATGGTTAGACCTATGAATCATTGTAATGTGTGCCCACACAAATATTGCTTTTGTTAGATAAAGTCTGGCAAATAATATGGAATATTCGAGTTCATATTGCATTCAAATTTGTATCTCAATCCATATAAAGTCCAATTCACGCAATAATTAAAGCTTGCTTATCGTTCACCATGCTGTAAATATGCTAAACGGGTTTTTAGTGCTGATTTCTCTTCACTGAAGCTCATTTCTTACTCGGTAGTCACTTCAAAAAGCAAAAATTTTTGTATAAGGGGCCAGAAGTGCTTGTCGAAAAGCCATCGCAGGTTACTTTGGGCCATATTTTTCGGAAAATAAATTTAAAAGAATTTCCGTCAGTTCAGAATACTATGACCATGTATAACCGGGGGGTTTTTTTGAAGGACCGTACAGTGTGGTTAGAAAAATACGAATCCACGAGCCACTTAACATATTGCATGAAAGACTTTAGCAAAAGAAATTCATCGTTTTAATGACGTCATTTGCCCACCCTACGATTTGATGCCGTTAGACTTTTCTGTGGTTATGTCGAAGACAGTTGAATTGTTATTTTTTATCGCTGTAGTACTGCCTGAAATGTGCCAAAAGTAACCGAGAACTATCTCAATAAAGTCGACTGCAGCAACTAAACCAGAGGCCGTCATTGTAGTGCATTTCTCATACATAACATATCGAGTCTTTCATTAAGCTTTTCCTGACTCTCAATTTAAATGAAAGAAAATGTGCGTAAGATGTCATCGACATTTTCTATTGCTTTGCAAGACCACCCGAATTATCAAATTTTCCATCATTCTGACGTAAAAATCAGACTAAAATTGTCGGATGGCATGTGTTATATTGGCTTTGAGAACCATTGTGGTTTGTGGCTTATTCGCATAAACCTGCCACTTAAGAAAAGCCCACAAGAAAATGTCTAATGGTCTCTGTTCAGTTCACGTCACCTTCACTTTACATGGTATGGACTCAAATCGCTCATATAGAATATTCAATTTGGAATGAATTTTGTCTCACGTGTCCTGACGCAACCACATGTTGTTGGTATCCATGATAATGCAGTTCGAGACAAAAGAAATTTGTAATCATCGAAATATTGTGCTCGCCGTTTACAGTGATGGCCTGATCAATATCGTTCTCAAAGAAATATCGATCGATGGCGCTGCCAGACCAAAATCCTTACCAAAAATATTTTTTCGGGATGCATTGAACTCCTTTGAACCTCAAGTGTCCCACATTCAATAATTTCGCTTGTTCACGTGCCCACTCACCCAGAAATGGACCGAATTGCTAAAAACCTCGCACTTTCTTAAGGCCAACCGCGAGTCGTTCCCTAAACAGAACACCTATTTTGATTAAAACCATTTTATTATTAGCACGTGTTGTATCTGCCCATGTAGTCACCATCGTCTAGTAGGTAGTGTGTTGGCTTATTAGACGTGAGCCCCACCTAGCTCAGAGATTTTGAACAAAATAAAGTAAGAAAAATATTTCTTTCGGCGATTTCTTCTCAGTAGTTCTCTGGCAAAAGCTCAGGGAGTAAATAATAATTTTTTCTCAAATATCTGTAGGTCCCGTCGCTCATTGGTGACGCTCACAACATGGGCGACGCGAGAAGTTAGGTTGTAATCCTGACTAAATTTTTGTAATAACCAATAAAGTAAGTAAATTGCATACGGTCAAACAGATTGACTAATGACAACTAATGCGACAAATGTAGCCTTAGCAAGATAGCTGTTATTAACTTCCAAAGCTCGGTTAATCGTTTCCCCTTAACCTAAAAATGTCCCTGAAATTTGTGTGTAGAAGCACACAATTTGTAGGCGTTTTTCCGCGATAGTCGCTACATATTTTGGTTTGCCAGAGATGGCATTACAGACTAATCATGTATTAAATGTAAGGTTACATGATGAACATTATCATTAATAAGTATATGTACCTACACATACATGTGTACACATGCACTTCTCCTACTCTCTATTTCTTCTTAGAGCTCCCTTTAAAATAAATCATCAAAAACCATAACAAAACAATCGTAGTAATTTAAATAAGGACTTAATTTTTATGTCATTCTCATTCATAAGTTCATCAAAAGTACTGTTTAAAATGCTCTCTTAAAACAGTGTGTGTTTGTGAAAGTGTGAGTGAATTTAAAAGGACAGTGAACTGTAAAAGTGAATTGCCAAAAAAAAAATACGACAAGAGGCACAAGATTTGATCAAAAAAAAGAAAAAGAAAAAAAAAGAAAAATATAAACACAAACACTAGCACAACAATAGAAATTATGCAAACTAAGAGAGCATAATTAAACCACTTATGAGAGAAGACTAGAAGAGGAGCAACAGTCAGTGTTGTCCGTTCTTCCTTTTTCGTTTTGTTTTTTTGTTTTTTGGAAACTATTTTAAACTGATTAGCATACAGTGTGAGTTTTTTTTTAATTTAATTTTTTTTGTTGTTGTTCTCTTTTGTATGGAAGTGTAAGCGAGTATTATAAACTGTGTGCAACAAGTCCTGTTTTGTTTATGTTGCTGTTGTTGTCGGTATGAACTTTTAAAAAAAATATTGAAAAGAAAATAAAAACAAACACAAACACAAAGACAAAAAGGAAATACTTAAATTTTCTTTGCTTGTTTTTTTTTACATTTCATAGCTGCTCTCTCTGTTACTCTTTCCCTCTCTCTCTTTAAATGGTTGCATTGGCGCGTGCGTATTTAGCATAATTTGTACGGCATTTTTGTTTTTTTTTTGGTTATGTTTTCTTTTAATATTTATGAAAAACAGGATTTTTGTTTTTATAATTAAAATTTTTTAAAAATATGCAATACTTGACTACAACAACAATAACCAAAAAAAAAAAAAAAAAAAAAAAAAAAAAAACAACAAACCAAGGTTTGTTTGAAGCGACAGACGAGAGAGAGAGATACTTAAATTTTTAAATACATAGTATTTGTGTGTGTGTGTGTGTGTGGCTCTGTTTTGTGCATAATTATCCGTTTAATATTCACCGTCTAGGCTTCTTCTTCGTTTTATTGTGCTGCTTTTTAAAGAGTGGCCATCTGGAAAAAAAATTAATTTCAAAAATTTTCAATAAAAACAGAGAGAGAGAGGATGTACACGTACTCCACATAATTTTTTTTTTTGCATACTAAAGTGTGAAATTATGAATTATTTATTATATTCGGCTGGTATTTCTTTTAAAGGATATTGTCATGTTGTTGTTGTTACTTGTTTTTTGTTTTTGTATTTTGTTTACAAAAGAAATTAATTTGTTGACCTGGTTATTACGTATCCCTTAAAGTAGACTAGTTTTGAAGTATTTTTTGTGAACTTTTGTTTCTCGCATTTGTGTATTAGTAGGTGCATGTGTATGTGTAAGTGTTTAAGTTCTTATTTTGTAATTCAATTGTTTTATTTGTTTGTCGGCAAAGTAGGTTAAAGGTCTTCTTCTAATGTTTTGCGAATTTAAATTAAATTCCTTTTAAAAATATTCAATTAAAATCAGTTTTTCATTCATTTCCTGAAGTATTTTTTCTACTTTTACAATTTTTGTCTAGCGTTCATAGTTTAATGCAAGGCATGCAAGTTCAAGAACAATCTTTTTAGCAAATTTCTTTGCACATAATTTAAATGGCACCATCATTTTGAATACAAAGTTTTTATGTGTGTTAATTTATACATTTGCATTGATTTGTTATTCGCCTAATTTTTTTTCATGGTTTTAAACGAAATATTTATTCTGATTTAGAATTTAAATTTTAAAAATTGCTTACTCGTAAAGAGCTTGTTTAGGTCGTTGCCAAATAATATTGGAAGGGAAAAATTCTTAAATATTTGAAATATTAAAAGTACGACCTACGACTACGAATGTGTGTCAAAGTATTAGAATACCTTTGGTATCTTCACTAAAAACCAAAGAAATTTCCTCTCCAGAATCGCAGAATTATTACTTCGAATAGGAGGCCAAAATATTATTCCCAGTACCGTCAGTGGCTTGAGACCAGGATGTGTGGTTTGCTGTTCATTCCTTCGCATATTTCGTCATTTTTCTTCAAAACTCATTGTCAGTTGCAGCATCAATTTTCCCTTTCAATTTCATTTGCTTACTTTTTCGTCGTCTAAATTTAAAGAGTATTTTAACCTGCACTGTCAAAATCTCCGCCGCCATAAAAACATCCTCTATGTTTAGTTTTTCACATTCTAAAGAGATATTTCCGGAATAAAACTGACGCTCGCACTATTTGTGTTATTTAGTAATGAATTTCCTTCTCCCTGCTTCTCTTCTCTTCTCTTCATTTTATTATTTCTGCAATTTCCTCAGAGTTTCTATTCTAGCCTGCTTTCCATCATGTTCCATCCAGTAGTCTTCACGTGACTTCTCTGACATTAATTGTTAATTACCGCGTAGACCAATTCCTTCGATTTTAAAAGTTGTTTCTTTATTCAAGGCTAGGGCTTAGAAAACAATAAAAAGAAAACTATTCCAGAATAATGGCCAATGATAATAACCAATAAACCGTCGGTCGGTTATCTATATTCAAGTTAATAAAGTCCTGTCGCATACGGCGAATCGAACATGTTTTTTTGTGGAAAAAAAGAAAACCATTTTCCTATACGTCTCTTGTTTTTTACACCTTTTTGAAAAATTTCTTTCGCTGGAATTGTTTTTACCAACGGCTTATGCTGTCAGAAGAAATCAAAAAGTCTTACATAGACCACTGCACAATTAATCTATTGCAGATGAATTTCTTGGAAAGAATATTTGATGTTTTGAATCAATTTTCATTACATAGAGAATGAAATAAATCAGAAAAACCTTTGACGTAAATTGCCTTGATTGTGCCACACTTACATCGAAATGTCAAAAAAATTTTCACTAAACGTTGACAGAAAGTCTGGGGATTTTTGTAGACCGTCTAGTACAGAGTGGCTCAATAATACTTGCTTTAGTAAGATGTTATGATGGGAATTGATTCTCTTTTGTATACCACTGAAGACAAAACTGCCAGAAAAAAAAAGTTATTTCAGTTCACTTTTACTTCAAATAGAGCTTAAACTTAAGCTTGAAGAAATTGAATTTAAAACATAGTCCACTTTACAACAGAACACAATGTATTGCGCCCTTTTGCCAAATCAATTTTCACTGTAAATACAGTCTAAAGTTGATTATAAAGCCTAGAACTGAAGGAATTTAATTTCCATGATTTTTCTAAAGAAAAATTAGTTCTGTTTTGTTAAAAAAAAAAGAAAACTTTTTTGCCGCCGCCACATATTAAAACTCAACACTGTCGCTTTCATTCTGTTGCATTCATTTTTTAATGGCTTTAAGACTGTTTATACGTATTTGGCTAGAAGCCTTAACAGTTTTAT
Source organism: Sarcophaga bullata (assembly GCA_005959815.1). NCBI lineage: Eukaryota > Metazoa > Arthropoda > Insecta > Diptera > Sarcophagidae > Sarcophaga > Sarcophaga bullata. Next base: position 102,668 of record QOCX01000466.1, read on the forward strand.
TTAAATTTTTGATTGTAGGTGTGTTAATTTTTTTTCTTTTTTGGTTTTTGTTTTGATTTTAATTAAAACAAACAAATTATGGCCAATATTTAAATGGAAAACTGCTGCAATTCAATTTGAATACAAGACAATAGCACAACATATTTGAAGTAAAACTTTAATTCACGCACATACACACACACACACGCTCATGGATGTTTTAATGCACTCTCTTTCATTTCCTAACTCACACATACTTATACACACGCACTTACTTATGTATGATTATTCTTTTTTTGGGGGTTTATTAACAAACAAATAAAATGTTTTAATGACAGCCAGCATAAGTCAAGCGTAAGTGACACCACCCACAGCAATAACAATGTGATGACAGAAAGAAATCCAAAGAGAACATAAGAAAAATCAACGCTTTTAACTCAATAGTACTCAATTCCTTATGGAAGTCCAGTCGGCCATTTAAATGAGAGAGAGAGAAAGAGAGAGATAGAGAGCAAGAATGTGGTATAAATGAAAGCAAAAGTTTAATGAGGCTTTTAAACAATTGTCAAGTGAATGTAAATCTGGCAGTTATTTTTATAATTTTTAATAACTTATTTTACACATTGTTGTTGTTGTTGTAGTTTTTATAATTAAAAATTTTTTTCTTTCTTTGATCTTTTGTTTTTGAAACATTTTCACGCGCCTATTTAAGGAACAAGAGACAGAATCCAACTGCATTTGAAGAGCCGTTAAATACACTAACAGAGCCCAAAATATTATGTTAATAGGCAACACAGTGCATGTATGTGTGTAAGTATTTGTGGGAATATGGAAGCCGTAAACAGTTCCTTATACAAAATAAGTTGGCGGCAATAAATGCTAGGCTTTGTAAACACATTTTCAACGGCAAACGTAAGGAAATTAATTTTTTTTTTTTCGAAAAAAATTAAAAATTAAAAAATTTTTTTTTAAAGATTTTCCAAAATAACTAAGCATTTGAAATTTTGTTTTTCATACCGAATTCCATATGAATGCTGGCCCTACTACCGTCTGTTAAGTAAGCACACATATTATCAGTTGCCGATAATTTAACAAAGAGAGGGTGTTCTTTTATTGCCATGTCGTGGTGTTTTTTTTTTGTGTTTTTGTTTTTTTAAATAACAAAGTTACTGTTCTCTTTCTAGCACTCAAAAGGTAAACACAGTAATTAAAACTGTCACTACACAGCACAGCACAGCACCACACAATACAATACAACATATGTACTACACTGGCTGTAGCAAAAAATACCTACACAAATAGACAGCGTTAGAGAAAGAGAGTGTAATACTAACAATAGAGTGTGTGTGTGTGTGTGTGTATTGTTTTCAAATGTGTAATAAAATAGGCGTAACATTGGAATATTTTGTCTTCAAAATCTACTCTACTTATGCTCCATTTAGTTAACTGTGGCTCTTTAAAGTTTATTTTGCTTTTGAATAGGGAGAGAGTAAGCACGAGAGCATTATGGCTGCTGTATGTTTAAGGAAAAATTTCCTTCTCGGCACAAACAAGTTTACAAATATAAAACAATTTTTGAATTTTGTATTGAAATGTTGAGTACTCTTGCTCTCTTTCGAAATTCTTATACATTTGAAAATGCTCTTCCCTTAAATATTTACTCTCTGTTCACTCACTTAACTTTCCAGTCACCAATCTAAACATAAATAAGAATCCAATATGAATTTTATATGCCTGCACTAACTATCTCTTTTTAACTTAGTTTGAAAGCCTAAGCAACCATTTCATTTTTACTTGTGTAACCACCACTTAACAAGCACGGGTTGGCTCTTTTTTGCTTGCACTGTATGCCAATGTTTTTGTGTTCTCTTTCAAACCTATTGCCTTGAGCTTGCTTATACTGGAATAAAGATTTTTAATTTTTTTTCTGTTGTTGCTGTTGTTGCTGTTGGTGTTTATTGTGAATGCGTATTTACAGTTTCGTGCTGTGTATGTGTGTTTAAAACATAGTTGTTGTTTACTTGTTTGTTTCTACAAGCCCAGCTCTGTCTGAGAGAGTGTATATATTTGCGTGTTTTTTTTTTGGTTTTGTTTCTTCATTTATTTCTTAGTAGACTAGAGACTAGTGTGATACCGAATGTGTGCGTGTGTTTTGTGTGTATGTGTGTGTGAGTGATTTTGGTGGTGTAGTAGTTTCTTGCCTTTTGCTTGCTCTCTGTACCTTCGTTTGACGATGCATGACGTTAGTTCACTTCGATAGCTCTACGAGTTTACACGTGAATTTATTAAAGACTTCGCAAGAAATATTTGAAACCAATACGGTTCACTCACAGAAAAAAATCTGTTAAATAGCAAGCAAGAAAAAAACAAAAAAAATTAAGAAAAAAAAATAAATTCTTTTATTAAAGAGTTACAAAATTAGAATGAAAAAATTTTAATAAAAAATTCGTTCGGAAGAAAAAACAAACAAATTTAAATGGAAATCATAAAAACAAACATTTCCTAATTAAAACTCTTTTAAAATCGGCCACAAGAAAAAAAAAGAGTAAAGAAAACGTAAATCGGGTTTCAAAAAAACGCGGGTTTAAGTTATTAACCAAAAGTGATGAATAATAATATTTAAAATATTATTTATTAAACATACAAATTAAAAATAAATAACAAAAAAAGGAAAAAAAACAAAAATTTTAAAACTAAAAAAAAAATTGTGCTGAAAAAAAAAATTGAAAAATTAAATAAAAATTAAACAGAATTTGTTGTTACAAACAAAAACAAAAAGGAATACAGATCAAAAGTTTAAATTCAATACACCAACAACAACACCAACTACAGCAAATCTTTAAAAGATGTCAAGTGTTTAACAAAAAAAAAGTTTTGCTTTTTCAAAGTTACTTAAAACGTTTCTCAACCGCTGCCTTTACGAAAGCAAACAAACAAAAACTGCCGACGGTTTTTAATTTTTTTTACTTTTGCTCTGCTTCAAAACACATATTTACACCTCTACACACCTGACTCCCTGTCGCAAAGCAAGAACATCATTAGCCAACAACTTGTTGCTTTGGCCTCGTATTGCCCTTTAAAAAAAATCCAAAAAAAAAAAAAATAATAATCGTCGGTTGAGCTTTGCTTTTTCTAAGAGGGAAAGCCACGCTCAACTAGTGCTTTTGTGCTGAATAATTCTCGTTTGATTTCGTTACGACGCAAGACTTCAAGACGGTTGCCTCACGGTTTGAGTGGAATGAGCATAGGGACCCTGGTCTTTCTTTTGACAGATCGGTTTTCAAAGTCGTTAAACTGAGCCCCAACTTGGAGCCCTACCCCGCCAGCGTGGAGGGCCTGAACAGCCCTAGAGCGGTGGGGATGGCCGCCACCTCATATATGGCACCGTCCAGCGGTGATCTCGATATGGCATTGGGCGGCGGTTATCACACATCTTCGCCGCGTTCAGCCACCGATGCCGGCGAAATGAAATACATGCAACATCATCACCATCATCATGCCGCCGCTGCTGCCGCAGCCGCTCATCACCAGTTGCCCTCTTCGCCCAGTCCCAATACCATAGGCACAGGTGGCGGTGGTGGTGGTGGCGGTTCTGGTACTGGCGTGTCAGGCAGTCTAAGCTCAGTTACGCCCACCGGCGGTCTCAGCTCAAATCCCTGGACTTCTCTACCCCCTACAGATCCTTGGGCCCTACAGTCTCACCATTCACATCATCATCCCGCCGACGCTGTTAAACAAGAAATGTCACATCTTTCCCAGCAACACAGAGTACAACAGGGTATGGCCTCGCCACATGCCTGGCATGCCCCTGTACACGCTGCTGCCCATTACGCACCCACAGGCGGTTCACCGTTGCAATATCATCATGCCATGAACGGTATGTTGCATCCCGCTCATCCGGCCCATCATCAAAGTGTTGCTCCTCTCCATCATGCCTTAAGAGGTGATTCGCCTTCTCTGCCTATACATCCGCATCACATGCACGGCGATCGTGATGTTAGCGGCGGCGAAGAAGATACACCCACCTCTGACGATTTGGAAGCGTTTGCCAAACAATTCAAACAACGTCGCATAAAATTAGGATTTACCCAAGCCGATGTGGGTCTAGCGTTAGGCACCCTATATGGCAACGTTTTCTCACAGACAACCATCTGCCGTTTCGAGGCTTTACAGCTGAGCTTTAAGAACATGTGCAAACTGAAACCTCTGCTACAAAAATGGCTGGAAGAAGCTGATTCCACTACGGGTTCACCGACTAGCATAGATAAAATAGCCGCTCAGGGCAGAAAACGCAAGAAGCGCACCAGCATTGAGGTGAGCGTTAAAGGAGCGCTCGAACAGCATTTCCATAAACAGCCAAAGCCTTCTGCCCAAGAAATTTCCTCGCTGGCCGACAGTTTGCAGCTAGAAAAAGAAGTTGTGAGAGTGTGGTTCTGTAATCGTAGGCAGAAAGAGAAGCGTATGACACCACCCAACACCATGGGTGGCGATATGATGGATGGTATGCCTCCGGGTCATATGCATGCACATGGCGGTTATCATCCTCATCACGATATGCATGGCAGTCCCATGGGTACGCATAGTCACAGCCACAGTCCGCCCATGTTGAGTCCACAAAATATGCAAACGGCCGGGGGTCATCAGCTAACGGCCCACTAGCAATCAGAAATCCAGGAGTCGAACTCAGCTGCAGCTGCGTCTACTCCTGCCTCCCTACACCAACAACAACAGCAACAACAACAGCAGCAACACCAACAACAACATAATCCACATCAGCAACAACACGGTCCCAATACACCTTCCTCATCGGCCGGTTCGTCGGCCACCATGACCACGAATGTGATGTCGCCACAAAGTCCGCTGGGATCAACGAATAACAACAACAATAATAATAATAACAATAATAATAACAACAACAACAATAACAATAACGATAATGAGCACTTGAAGCAACAACAGCAGCAACAACAAGCCTCATCCATAGCAGCCGCTGCAGCAGCTGCCATGTATATTGATCCTATGCGTTATCATAATGCGGCAGCCGCTGCACACCATCACCACCATCAGCATCCGCATCTCAATCCCGCCCATCATCCTCATTTGTTCCATACCAGCGATCAGGCTCTACAGCACTCCTCCAGTCAACACCATCATCTGCAACAGCCACAGGCATCGCCCGGTGGCAACAGCAGTAGTGGTGTACTACAGGCCTCGTCATCCGCTGCCTCACCCTCCTCGGTATCCTCCGCTTTGGGCGTAAGTGGTGCATCTGGAATGCATCATTTAAATTTAAATCCACATTCGTTGCATCAACACCATCACCAGCAGCAGCATCATCATCATCACCAACAGCAGCAGCAACAATTACATGCACGCCGGCTCTTCGAATGGAGTTTGCAATTTGGTGCGGCCGCTGCACCAGGAGCAGTGCGACACTTTAATACGTTCGGTGGTTCGGGTGAATAGCATTCAACAGCTGCTGCCGCTGCAGCAGCCTCAGCCGCATGGTTTGGTTATGAATCGTCTTAAGGAACGATGAAGCGACCGTTTATCGCGATGCTATAGAGAAAACGATAAGAATTTATGCTCAAGACTTTAAACTAAATGTCCAGCATTTTTTAACGCTCCCCTGGCCCTCATTACCTACATTAAAGCAGTTAAAAAGGAAGAGTTTTTGTTGTTTTTTGTTTTCGTTTCTTTTCTAAGTTTAGAAGGAATTTACAGGGAAGGGAAGTTTTTAATTACTAAACCAGTGTGCAACCAGTGAAAGGAAATGGTGTAAAAGTAAAGATAAAAAAAATAAACACTTACACACAAGCAAACTTTTACTCTTTATTATTCTTCGTTTCGTTTCTTTTCTTTTCTTTTCTTTTCTTTAATTTTTCTTTTGAACATGAAAGTTTTTAAAAAACTTTTTAAATGTAAAAAGAAAATAAAATTTTAAATTAAAAAAATAATTAAAAAAAAATAAATAAACGATGGAAAAAGAAAAAAAAACTTAAAAAAAGGCAATTCAAATCAAACGAGTTACAAAGTGATGTTTTATAAACAATTTTTAAATTATAAAAATTATAATTAATTAAACAAATAATACATACATAAATAATAAATACATAAATAATAAACAATTTATTGTTTAAGATTTAAGATTTTTAATTTCTTTTTTTTTATAAATTTTTATGTTTTTTTTTTTTTGGTTTAAAATTAAATTTTAAGCAACAGAAAAAAAAAACGGGAAAAAAAAAGAAAAATGTTGAATAAAAAAAAATAATAATAAATTAAGGAAACAGCTTGATAATGAAAAAGAAAAAGTGTTTTAACAAAAAGCAAAGCAAAGGAAAATGAAAAAAAAATTTTTGTTTTTATTAAACATGCGGACTGAATGTAACAAAGAAAAAATGTATTTCTTTATATCATATTTCTTTTGCAACACAAAAAAAAATAGTTTGTATTTTTTTAACTTTTCCTTGGATTGCCATGTAACTTATTCCTTAACTTAACTTAACACAATTCCCATAGAAAAACAAAACAAAATAAAAAAAATTTTTTTTTTCATTAAATTTTTAAAAAAAAATTTTTCCTTTAAATTTCAATTTTATTTTTTAATTTTTCCTGTGATTTTATTTCTGTTGTTATGGTTTTAAATGTAAATTTATTTTTTAAATTAAAGAAAATTATTTTTTTGATAAAAAAAACCATACTACACCACTCCCTCTTGTGTAAATAGTTAAGTCATTAGCATGTAGGAAAGAAAACCTTTTTAAATTAAGAATTTTAAAAACAACAAAAACAAAATAAATAATATTTAAACAAAAACAAATTCAAATTAAATAAATATTAAAAAAAAAAATAAAAATAAATAGAAATCAATGATTGATAGATTGATTGATGGATTGATTGAAAAACACTGGATGGAGGTTAAGAGTTAGTCAAAGTTAT
>QOCX01000466.1:110019-128162 GCA_005959815.1 Sarcophaga bullata
ACCACCAACAACAACAACAACAACAACAACAAACATTCTATACAAAACATAAAAAAATAAAAAACTAAAAAAAAATCTTAAAAAAAAACAACAAATAAATATTATTTAAAAAAAATTCAACAAAAAAAAAAACTTATTTATTTCATCATGAAAATAGTTGTAGTTCTATTGCACAATGGGTCTTGTTATATTTATACATATATTTACACATTAAATTCCTATTGAATTTTGGCGATTTAAAAAAATCATTCCTAGAAAGCATAGAAAACTGTCTTTAAGTTTTTATTTACACCGGCATTCGTTAGATTTTTATTTAAAAAAAAAAAAAAAAAAAAAAAAAAAAATTTTCCTGTGCCATATCTTTTCTAAATTTCTTAACACCAGAAATTTATTTTCGTATTCCTTACCTAAGCCATCAAATACATTCTAATCGTGTTAACTACTTAACTTACTTATTTACTTAAATTGTTCGCTGCTATCTTTTAGTCAGGAAACTTAGCTTCTCTACCACGGGCTTTGGCTTAAAAAGCCAACACACTACACTACATCTGCTGCACTTATTTCAATATGCCTATTAAGTCTAATCAATATTAAGCTTCCATTTGAATTTCACATTTGATTAAAATTTCCTGCAAGTCCGTACTAGCTCTCTATTAACCTTTCTATGCCACCAAACATACAAAAGGCCTTTGCCTCACAATGCTTATATTGTAAGCGCTTTTTTATGCATGAGTGGCGCGACACCTTCAGTTTAAAGTCGATTCCGAAGGGCAGATTTTTTTTAGAAACTTATCATTGGCAATTTTATTTATTCTCAGATTTTTGGCCAGAAATCGGCTGAGAGTTAGACACCAAAGAAATATTCTTTTTCTTTTTGTTTCATTTTGTTGGAGATGTTTGGACCTGTGGTTTGAACTCAGGCCTTACGTCTAATAAGCCAACACACTACCTATTAGACTGTGACGACTTCTAGATTTAATTATCATATGCGACGGATCATTACGATTCGATAATGCCTTGTTTTTTAGGTGACATAAATGAAACAATTCAGAGGGCCATACACTGGTTCGATGCCTTAAATATCTTAAGCCTGCTTGAAAAAAGTAGCTTAAATGCCAAAATGATGTGAAACTTTGAAAGGAGGCTTTTCTCATATCTCTCAATTAGATTAAAAAAAAGTTCCACATAGAAATTCAAAGTTTAATTCGCTGAAAAAATGTAAATGCATATGGTAAAATGGCCGGCACAAGTTATGTGTTGTCTAGCTTTAACCAACTTTCTGATAAGGAACTCTATACCGCTGATCGATTTTTAAATTATTGATTTGCATATGTCGCTCAAAAAAGCCATTCACTTATTACTTCTGGTACAATGTAAAGCTAATCCAGGTATATTAGGGAGTGTGTTTAGAAACGATTTAAATTTTTTTCCTTACGATCTATAAAAATTATTAAAGAACTGCAGAGTCCATAAAAGAGTCAAAAAAAAAAAAAAATTAAAAAAAAGTGTTAAGGAAGCTACAGCGATAATTCTAATAGGAAAAATACGTTAAAAATAGTCTCAAGAACAAATAGAAAATATTTTCTTATTTAGAAAATTCTTAAATTGAACATAATAGTAATTGTTTGTATCTCTCAAAAGAATGATAGGAATGAATCCATTTCCATTTCTATAAATTATCTTCAATTATAGTTCAAAATTTTTCTAAACTTATTAGGAAAGTTTCTAAAACAATTTGCCTGACATTATGGAATTAACAAAGTCCTTCGTGGTTGGCTGCATTTAAAAAAATGTGACACCTAGAGAGCTTGCTTATTGAAAAAAAATTGCCCAAACATATAATATAACACGATATTTGATAGTCTTCCATTGAATAATCTGCTTTTAAAAAGTTTAGCAAACGCTTTAAATCTAAGTGGGTATAGTAAAATCTTTTATTGTTGTCCTAGCCGTCGTATCTAAGCAAATCTAATGTCACGCAAAGTGATTTAACCGTACTTATACTTTAATCTGTGATGCAGATTAATTACAAGCAATTATGGAAAGATTAATGCTTTTGTTTTTTCTGCACTTTAGAGTATAACTTTCTGATACGATATGTTATCTTAAGGGCCATTATTACAACTTTCCGTTAAAGTTGGGTTTTAGTTAAAGATACCTTTAGCTAAAGGGAACTGTACAGTTACCTTTAACTTATTTTTATTATTACAACTTACGAATAAAACTAAGTTAACTTTTTCAAAAATATGGCAATGCCAGTGCAATATCAATAAATTTTGCCACTTTAAAAAAGTTCTTTAAAAATGCAGTGGCTTGTTTATTATTTTATTATTGCCGTATCGAAAATAATATGGCAAGTTCAAAGATAAAGTGAACTTTAAATGTTAAAGATAGGATGATCTTCCCTTTTAGCTTAACGCTCACTTCTATCTTATTGGGTGCTCATAATAATGAAAAACAATTTATCTGTCCGTTAAAATTCTCCCTTTAGTTAACGGCAAGTTGTAATAATGACCGTAAATCTTTATTTTTATTAAATTTTTTATTTCATGGAATATCAAATCAAATGTATAGGCCGGTGGTTTGTAGTCTATTTTGATGCTTTTCGACTTATCCAACTCTATTGATTCTTTGAAACCTGCAATGCGATTTGAGTTGTGATTCTATATTTCTGGAAAATCATATTTTTTTTTTGATAATACTCGGCTTTCTTGTAGAGAACATACAGCTGTGGTCGGTCAAAGCATTATAGAGAAAATTAGTTCTTTAGATAGGATAGGATAGGATAGGATAGGATAGGATAGGATAGGATAGGATAGGATAGGACCCTTAGTAGAAAACTCTTTGTATAGAAGTAATTCTTGTCTCTTCCGATATAAATAGATTAACATCACACTTATATTTCATCTGTTCCGCAATATATATTATCATCCTAGTTTCAAAACAATGTTCTCAGTGAAAGCAGTCGATCCCCTAATTTTGTTTTATAAAAAAATTTTTTAAAAATTGTTTAACTTTGATTAATCTAAGTGCGAAATCTATGCTTAAACCATCAGCTGAAACCATTTCTATGATGGGGAATACATACTTAGCTTGACAATGAATTTGATGACCAGTAAAGGCCAATTTACACGATAAGGCTTTACATAAGTAAAGTCAGACAGAAAATATGACCAAATACTATTAGTATTTTTAACTTTAATTTATTTAAGTGCGAAATCCATGTTTAATCGTCTGAAACCATTCCTACGAGCGGGCAATATATACCTAGTTTGACAATGAATTTGCCAGTGATGACCAGTAAAGGTCTATTTACATGATAAGGCTTTACATAAGCCACCGAATTTCATTTGTATAAAAATCTTACCATAGATTCTCTTTTAAAGTACAATGGATATTGAAAGAGTTCAAAGTTCAAAGTATTTTGTGGCCTTTGTGATTGCCTATGATAATTGATGGCATCGTTCACATGGGTAAATTAAGTCCTATTTTATTAAAACAACTTTTTAAAACTTATTTTCAGCGTATTTTGTTTGTTTAAGTCTAATTTACTGCCAATTTTTGTCAAAATCTTAAATTGTTTCTTACCAGATATCATTACTAGATTCCAGATTTGATGGTTTTTAATGTCTTTATTTCTAATGCCAATAATTTTGTTTTTTTATTCAAAATTTGAAGAATTTCTTTCTTTCAAAAATGGAACGAAAAAAAATTGTGTTTTAATCGTATAAAATTTTACATAAAATTTTAAATTTTCAATAAAAATTCGTTTGGAATTCTCCTCTTTTTTTCTTGTTTTTAAAAATTTTAAAACATTCGCCATGTTAAACTTCAATAAATTACGCAGTAAATGGTGTGTGGCTTCTGAAACGTTTAAATGAAGCGCCGCCCAAGAAAGGTGAAAATTTTGATTGAACCTAAGCTTGTTTTTGATTTAATTTTCGTCTTCCAAATGCTTATGACAATAATTATGAATTAAAATTTATGATTTCAATAAAACTTTTCATGTGTTTGATGAAATCGTAATGTAAAGTTGCATCATCTGGGGACACGTTATTAAAGTAAATATTCCTGATGTATTTGTCAATTAAAAATAACAAAAAAACAAAAAAAAAAACTTAAATTATCTTCAAATAAATAAATTATTGTATTTATTAACAATTAATGATTTAATTGAACCAGTTTTAATGTTGGCCTGACGGGCATTCGAATGAAAAAAAAATTTAAAAAAAAATTTAAAAAAAATTTTTTTTTTTTTTTTATATTTTAACTTGTTTGATAATTTTTATTAAATTTATAAATATTATTAAAAGCTTGTTTTTATTTAATTTTTGTTGTTGTTATACGTTTACACAATAAACGAAAACAATCTAAAATCCCCCTTTAAATTTGTTTTCTTTTGTTAATAAAACGCTCATAAAAATTTTATTGGAAGACAAAATTGAATTTGAAATAAAAGTTCACGCAAATCTGTTAAATTACTAATTAATTAACAATTTAATATAAAAAAAAAATCAAAAATTATTTTCAAAAAATATCATAAAAAATTCATTTTTTTTTTTTGAATAATTTTTTTGTTTGCATTTCAAAATCTAAATTTAGTTCTGAAGTCATAAAAAATTTTTTTTGTTTTCAATTTCCCAAAAAATATTTTTTTTACTGTCACACATGTTGAGCCAATGGTGGCTGGCAGTTTAACCCTTTAAAGCTGAAATTCTTTAAAGTCTGAAGACCAACAGTTTAAATTGATTGATTTTGAAGACATTGGTAACAGACGGATATTGAGTAGAAACAACAAGGAAAACATATGTTCAATAGAGTTTACACTGTTTCCTTTAACATTTGAAAATTGCTAGTAAATGAAGGGAGAGCATATTTTCCATAATTTAATTAAAGATGCCTCAGTGGATCCATAGCTTCTACTTAAAAATGTTTTTTTTTATTTTAAAGATCACTGAAAAAATTGTTAATCGGCTTTTTACATTCCATAACACTTTTTATAGCCTATTAGCTCTGCTGTTGTCGTGCATTAGTTGAACCTAACCTAACATCACCTAGCTCTCCTTTTTTTGTATATCAGATTACAAAGCATCGTTTAAAATCTGTTTGAATTCCTTTCCCATCTGTTTGTAGCTTCTGCAATGAATACGTTTTGTAGCAGTTTAAACCATAGAATATTTAAGTAGGCTCTTTCTAACTTTAAATTTATTTTTTTATTTATTTGAAAAGCCTCTTAACGCCATTATTAGCCATGGGTTCTCTGTGTAAGACTCATAATTCAGCCTAAATGGCATGAATTTGCTGTGAGTAGCTCTACACGTTAAGAAATCCCCACAAGAAAAAGTCTAACGATGTCAAATTGCATGATTTCAGTGTTCAGTCCTCTTCACCTTCACTTAAGATGATTTTGCTCTCAAATTCTGCAATCTCCTGCAGAATATTCAATGTGTCATGAGTTGTGAGGCACTTAGCGCCTTCCAGTTGGAACCTCATGGCTTTGGTGTTCAGATCACCTAATTCAGGACAAAAGAATTTGAAAAACTCCACAAGAAAGAATCTAACAGAGTCAAAACTCACAATTTCAGTCTTCCACACCTTCACTTGAGAATATATTGCCCTCTAATCCTGCAATCTTCTACTGAGTATCTAATGTGGCATGCATTGTGTGGAGCCTTCCTGTTAAAAGCTCATGTCGTTGGTGTTCAGATCATCTAATTCAGGACAAAAGAAGTTGGAAAACGCTACAAGATAGTATCTAACGAAATCAAATCACACGATTTCAGTGCCTAGTCCTCTTCACCTTCACTTAAGATGATTTTGTGCTTAGAGTATCCAACGTGTCATGAGTTGTGTGGCACTTGTTGGTGCCTCATGTCGTTGATGTCCAGAAGTTGGTAGTCATCGATCTATAGTGCTTGCTTTTGGCAGTGATGTCCTGGCCAACGTCGTACTCAGTGAAACAAATGACTTAGATCAGCTAAGACCGTAAGAAATAAAAAGCCTAATATCTTCAACTTCAAGTAATATTGCCACTCTGATTCCCATGCTGTGAGAAACAATAAATCTTCCACGCAAACAAATCAAATTAATAATAAATTCCTAGGAGTGAATAGTGGTTGCTTGAGACTACGATTAAATATCACAAAGCAATCAAGCTCAAAACAAACAAAGTTTCTTAAGGCACTTAAACATCAAGGCATACTGGGTCGGCCAGTCTGTCTCTTCCTAGTCGCGGACAACAACCGCTCGCACGCCTCAAAAGCTGTGATATATCCTGCTGACAAAACGATTCAAGGTTTCAGAAAAAAATTTTTTATTGGAAATGGTGTTTACCGTACTCTCTTTAATTCTTAAATTCATTGACAATTTGTCATGAATTTTATTGAAAAGTAAACACACACTCACATATAAGCGTGTGATAAATTTAGAGAAAGATTTGAGGCGTCAACAGCTTTTCTTTTTTCCGTAAAATTTTGGCATGTTTAATAGAAAACATATTTTGTTTTATTGTTGCTGTTGTTGATGACAATCGTTGTTTTACCAGAACATGTTTAATCATTTAAACACTATTACCACAAGCATGTTTGAAGGACTAGCGGTATTATTTTGTTAGTAAATGTTCGCTAAGGGGGTGAGACCAATACATGTCCGTACGTTAGTTCTAAGCAGTTTGCTTAGTTAGACATTAAATGAAGGGACATAGTGACATAAAAATTGGAATGAAATTCCCTAATGGGTCTGCTAATGACTGTGTTGTTTTACAGCGTTTCCTTTGTATGTCTTTCTCTGTTATTTTTTTTTTGTTGTTTTTCGTTCCTTTTCATTATCAAATTATAAATTTTTCAAAAAAAAAAAAAAAAAAATTAAAAGAAAAATATACGTAAAGAATAATGCCAGTGAAATGTAGCCATTTATTTACTGAATTTCCCCGGTATTTTTATTTTTATTTTCTTTTTTGTTTTTTTGTTTGCCCTGTTCTCGTCCTTCTTTTTGTTTAATTTTAATAACATGTTTCAGTTTGTTAACTTGGCTTGTGTTTTTTTTTTCGTTTTCGTCGCTCATAAATAACGCATTTTATTTAATTTTTTTTTTGAAGTTTTCCTCTTCTATTGTTGTTGCTGTTGTTTAACGAAAAAAAAAAAAAGAAAAAAAAATTTTTTTTTGAACCACCCGCTAGAAAACGCCATTTTGCTGTATTTTTTGTTGTGATACTTTCTGGCTATTGAAGTGTTTTTCTCTGTTTGTTACAACAACCACAGTAACAGTTCGAAAAGTCTACATTGCTTACAGAGAGAGAGTTAACAATGATGGCCACATTGTTGTATTACTATGACAACAACAACAATATGCGAGTAATGTTAAGCATTCACTGGCATTCCCATTCCTATTCTCATTCCCAATATACCATTCCCTTTGCCATTCTATTCTGTAAGCAAACCAAAGCAAAAACCAATCCAATCCCAATCCAGTCCAGTTCATAACATTTCAAAAGCAACAGCAGAACAGAACAGAACAGCATAGAAATAAAAATCATAAAAAAATTCTTTTCCACACTTCAACAAAAAAAATAACAAAAAAACGTTCAAAAAGATACACATTTTGACAAACAAACAAACAAACCAACCAACCAACCAACAATAACAACAACAACAACAATAACCAACAAAAAGTACTTTTTAACAATGGCTTTTACATTTTAACTTGGCTTGTATGAAGTGTTGTTGTTACTGCCGCTGTACATAATTCGTACACAATTTACTTACAATCTTACATTCATCCACGGATTCTCATATGAATGGTTGGCTGGTTGGCTGTTTGGTTGGTTGTTTGGTTGGTTAGACACATACACTGTTTCTTTACGTTACATTATGTTACGTATTCCATATTGTTGTTCAGTAACAGTTTTAGCTAAAAAATCAAATCGAGTCAGCCATTTAGCCATTCAGTCACTAAAAAACAATAACAAAAACGAAAAAAGCAGAAAAAAAGAGAGACTCAAAAACAGAGCGTAACATAAAAAATGATTCCCAATCTAAATCTAAATTTTTGGCACTCTTTTTTTAAATTCTATTACTTACTGTAAGCAGAGCTTTGAATAGCTGAAATCATTAACTACTGATTAATGGATTTGAAAGGTTATAAAGCGTTCATGTCATCATCTTCTCTGTTTAAACGGAAACTTTTTTAGACTATTTTTAACTAGTTTTTGAGAAGCCCCCGAAAATTATATGCCAGTCGTAAAATCGTGCCCAGTCGGGCAAAACTGTCAGTTGCTAAATATCTTTGGCCTGTAATGTCTTTGATAGCCATTTTTTGAATGTGAATTGTTTAACAACCAAAGAACGCGTTGAATTACCTATAAAAATGGTGATTTCATGCATTATAGGATGATAACGGTCCTCATAATCGATGTACTCTGCACTTACTTGTCAATTCCTAAGTTTATAAAGAAATTTGAAGGGACTGGAAGAGTTGCAAATGTAGTCAGGTTTTTTGAATCCAAGCTTTGTGTACACATACTGAAAACGTCGCTCCTGTTAGAGAAAGTGTTGGGGATTATTTGAATTCCCAGGGATTGAACCTATCTTACGCCTTATTATGGCGTTCTTTTGTATTTGGATTTAATTCGCCATTCAGTTCAACTCATAAAAAAAGCAATTCAATCCAGATGCTCCCAAAGGGGCTTAATTTTCAAACAAAGTTTTCTTCAGCAATGAAGCTTATGTCTCACTGTCAGACTACCTTGAAATATTTGTGGAATAGCCATTGTTTGGGAAGCATTATGACCCAAACCGATATTGTTAATTCGGAGCCCTTTGCCTATACGATAGTCGACTTCTTTTGACCTCCAATTGCAGATTATGTACTCGGGTTTCAGCACTATGCTGGTACGAGCCATACAATCTGAGCTATTTTCGCTTTATCGCATTAGAATTTCAATAATAGCTTGTGTACACAGATAACATCTTAATGTTGGAGCCTTTGAAAATCAATATTTGGCTAATTATAGCCAACATATCAACCGAAAAGCGCAAAAAACTATTTGAAAATGACCTCAAAACGATCTACTGCTGTCACCATTATCAATAAATGATCATTAGAAAAATGGGGGCATGGTTTGTAACATATGCGACAGCAATAAGTTTTATTTATTCAGGAACTATCAATGCACAAGTCGGACCACAGTAAAGCTTATAATCTTAGACTCTCGTATATTACCACCCTTGTTCTGAGTGTTAATTATGCCCCTGAGTTGCTGCAGCTGCAGATTAACGTCGATTATAAACGACATATTTGAGAAACTTTTCATAGCAATTTCGTTGACTCCGAATCATCCTTCCATTTTGTTTTTTTTTTCGTTTCTTTCATATTTCGTTTTGTGCGGATGTCTGAGCTGGGGTTTGTCCCTATGGGTTCACGTCTAAAGAACAACTCTTAAAATTATTGGCTAACTTTCTGATATTTTAGTCTTAAGAACATGTACGTTACTATATATGAAAATTCCTGTGATTTCATGCATACATACATACATAATGGGCCATTACAACCCTTCAGTCAGGATTACTGCCTAGCTTCTCACACCACTTATGTTGTGTGTGTTAATTTTATACATGAGTGGCGGGACCTACAGTTTAATGTTGACTCCGAACGACAGATTTTTGAGAAACTTTTCATAGCAATTTTATTTACTCTCAGAGTTTTTGCCAGAAATCCACTGAGAAGAAGCCGCCGAAGAAATATTCTGGGTTTAAGCCGCTTGTCTAAATAGCCAACGACTACGGCGACTTGAATTTCAAATTTCGATTTGGATATTATCCAGTCGTTTTATAGGGAGACTCAATCTCGTCAGCAGCAAGAGGGACACATGCTATAGAACTAGATTCTGCTAGAAACCAATGGATAAGAAGAGGACCGACTCACATCCTACACACATCTACCGCACAATAACTTTGGTAGGCATTCTGAGGAAAAGGAAGAGACTGTGTGTGAGACCCTGCTCGTTTTAAAAAAAGATGGAGGTTTTTGGCATCTCATTTTTTGAGTTCCATGACCACTTTAAAAAGGTTTACAAAAAATTTAAAATGAAGTTCATCCAAACGGAATGAGAAACATTTATAAACGAAACATGTATTGAACTTGTTAAATCACCATGGATAACCATGAGCAACAACGTTTGTTCCCTGAATGGCTTTAACTGACCCTAATTTTAATCGTAAAATCATCTCCAACGACGAGTTCCATTTTCGGATGAATGGGTACGTGCACAGAATTGTCAAATTATCAAAATTGTGAAATCCACAAGAGATCCAAGAATTTCCTAAAAAACCCACAGTTTCTTGTGGCTTTTGGTCTGGCTGGGTTATCGGTGCTATCACTGCTATCGGCGAGCACTATAGGTCGGTGATAACCAACTTCTTTTTGGCCCGAAGTGAATCTGTACACCAACGACAAGTGGTTTTAACAGGACTTATCTACATACCACACAGCTAATGTCACATCGAGTGGAGGTAGTGTAAACTCTCCTCACCAAACATGTGCGTTTGATATTTCTTATGAAGTCTACTTAACTCTCACATGTATGTGAATAAGTAACACACCATAGTGGCACAATATCACACACACACACACACTTTGTTTTATTATTAAAGTTTCAAGATAGGAAGCCAACTAATGCCACCATTAAAGTCGTCTCTTCATTCAAATTGGGTGTTCGAGTAACATGATTTCCTGTTCATTGGTTATGTACACAATCAAAATTGTAGCATAATGGCTCTGAAGAACTTACAAGGGATTGTAAAAATGCGAATGCTTACAGTGCATGATATATTATTGGATGAAGATCTCATTAGGCCATATATGCTTGAAAATTATGTTGGAAGTATTACATTTTAAAACTGCCTCCTTTTTTCCAATTCTGTTCCATTAAAATAGAGTTTTTTTGTCATTCAAAAAGTTTTCATAATTCCCGTAGGTTGTTACATAATATCCACATATTCCGTTTGAAATCAAAGGGGAATATTCACTCTTAAATTTCCAATTTCCAATTGCTTAACAAAGGATTTCATTCTAAATAATCTCGTGCATAATTTATTATTTACAGTGTATTTATTATTTACAGTGTATTTTTTCATTTTGTTGCCTCTGCCATATATTTCGTTCGCTTGCTTATCAGCAGTAATTTTGGGAGTTTTTTTTTCGATTAAAAAAAATTTTTTTTTTTTAATTTTTTTTTTTGGTAGTTTCACTGACATGGCCGGCAGTGCGATTGTTTCCTTTAGTGGGTCTGTGAATGCGCAGCTTTTAATTTTCTTTTTTCTTTTGTTTGTTTGTTTGTTGTTGTTACTGTTACTGCTATTGTTATTGTTGTTTCTTTCTTTTTTTGTTTTAATACCCATAGTCGGTTGGTCTCTGGTATTGCTTTGGGGGTCTGGTCCCACGGGTAATTATTGACACGGTTGTATGCACGCAGAAAAACACGCAAACTCTCCATACAATACAATACCAAAAAAAAAAAAAAAAAAAACAGAACAAAAGTGTAAAGCGGAGAGAGTGTAGTAGTTGAATGGATAGATGGATGAATAAATGAATGAATGAATGAATGAATGGATGGATGGATGGCTGACTGCTGCTGCTGCCTTGGCTGGCTTGGAATGGTTGGTATCATTAGAGGAAAATAAAATAAAAAAAGAAACCAAACAAAGAGAGAGAAAGAGAGGCAGCAT
This sequence comes from Sarcophaga bullata, assembly GCA_005959815.1. Taxonomy (NCBI): domain Eukaryota; kingdom Metazoa; phylum Arthropoda; class Insecta; order Diptera; family Sarcophagidae; genus Sarcophaga; species Sarcophaga bullata. The sequence continues at coordinate 121,743 of QOCX01000466.1, forward strand.
ATTAAAGTTTAAAGTTTTTGTTTTTAGCAGAAAAAATAAAATTGCAAAAAAAAACTTGCAAAAAAAACTTTCAAAAATTAGCGTTTAAAGGCTGCGATTTACAGATTTTTTTTTTGCAAATATTTTTTAATTTTTTTTTTCTTATTTTTATTACTTAATCATTGGAAAATCAATACTTTATTATGCCATCCATTTTAAATGCAATCGTTGAGATAAATTGCAAAAGAAAACAAAAAAATCAAAATTAATTTATTTTTAATTTGGCACGTGATAACATGCGCGCGCATGCGCTATAAAAAATGATCATCAAAAAATTTTGCATATTTTAAGCTAAAAACAACAACAACAAAAAAGCAAACCAAAACGAAGAAAGTGTATACATATCTGAGTGATCTTTTATTCTTTAAATAATTTCATTGCCTTGTATATTTAATTTGTATGATTAATTAGCAGTTGTTGGCAATAAAACCCAGGAGACGTCTGTTATGGAAAGTGGTGGCCAAAAGAAATTTAAATTTCCTAAACCGTGTGTGTGTGTGTGTTCGTTGATTTTAATTATTTTCAATTTAAATATCAATATTCCAGTATTTGATTATTAACCATACATGTTTAAGAATTAAAAATAAATTCGCAATAAATTTAAATATGCTTAGAAGAGAGAAAAAAAACGCATTTAATGGCTGTTATTTGCTGCCTGTTTACGATCAAATTGACAAACATAACATAAAACCCACTTGCAATGTATATTCATAAACATAATGGCAAAGCAACAGAGCCTTAAAAGAGCGAATTCTTCTCGGAAAATATTTGAATTTCAAAACAAACAAAGCATTAAGAATTAAGTAACATTTCTTATGTAAATAGGCTTTTATGGCAACGTGGGTTACAAGTTCAATACATGTTTCGTTTATAAATGTTTCTCATTCCGTTTGGATGAACTTCATTTTAAATTTTTTGTAAACCTTTTTAAAGTGGTCATGGAAACTCAAAAAATGAGATGCCAAAAACCTCCATCTTTTTTTAAAACGAGCAGGGTCTCACACACAGTCTCTTCCTTTTCCTCAGAATGCCTACCAAAGTTATTGTGCGGTAGATGTGTGTAGGATGTGAGTCGGTCCTCTTCTTATCCATTGGTTTCTAGCAGAATCTAGTTCTATAGCATGTGTCCCTCTTGCTGCTGACGAGATTGAGCTCTCCCTATAAAACGACTGGATAATATCCAAATCGAAATTTGAAATTCAAGTCGCCGTAGTCGTTGGCTTATTAGACAAGCGGCTTAAACCCCAGAATATTTCTTCGGCAACTTCCTCTTAACAGATTTCTGGCAAAAACTCTGAGAGTAAAATTAAATTGCCAATGAAAAGTTTCCCAAAAAAATTTGTCGTTCGGAGTTGACTTTCAACTGTAGGTCCTGCTCATTTACAGACATAAAGTAAGCGGTGTGAGAAGCTAGGTATTAATCCTGACTGATGGGTTGTAACAACTAATTAAGTAAGTCAGTAAGTAATGGGAGTAGCTATGCTCTAAAACACGTCAGAGATTGCGTTCTCGGTAACGCCTCTGGCCAGCTCATCAGTAGAACAATTTCTAACGATGTCCCTATGTGCGGAGACGCTTTTGAATAATCTGAAATTCATCATTCATGATGATTTTTAATGATAACATTCCTTTAAATTTCTTTTCAATAATTTTGTTTTTAAAGTTTTGGGGTGAATTTTATTTCATTGGCTGTCATTGGAAAAATTTTTCATTCTGTCTCTCACTCTGTAGTATAGTGTCGCATGCATTGCACTTGACCGTGATTAGTTGTTTGGCTGTTTTTTTATTTTTGCACCAACTTATTACCACTTTTTTCTAGTTGTTGTTGTAGTAGTTGTTGTGGTTTTTTTAAATCAATGTAGTTGCATAGCTTCAACAAGCTTTTCTCAATAATTCAAACAGCAAAGTAAATTTTTTCGTCGGGTTTTTTTTCTTCTGGGTTTCAAGCAAAAACGCTTAGAAAGAAAGAAAGAAAAAAAAAGCGACTGAAACTGATAATATTTTAAGTATGAGTGTGGGGCCGGCATATGCAATTGTGAATAGGGGTGACGAGAAGTGTTTACTTATTCTTTACCAAACTTGCTTAAAATGTTGCAGTCGCTGTTGTTGTAGTTAGTCGTTATGACTGTCAGTCACCTTTAAAGTTAAGTTACTTTGTTTAATGGCTTTGTGGCTGGATGGCTGGCTGGCTGGCTGACATACAAGCAACTTAACTTGACAAGCAAATATTGAAATATTGTATCTGGTTGTTGTTATTGTTGGCTTGTATGTTTCTTCTGTTTTTATCAAATACAACAACAATTTTTGCAGTATTTTTTTTTATTTTTTTTTTCTGTACAGAAATTGTAGATAAACATACTAAAATAGAAAAAAAAATTGTCTACAATGTTTGCAGGTCTGTTGGAACATGCTTAAAATGTCTGTTTGAATATCAAAGTAACTACGACACGGGGTGTATGAAGTTCGATTTCATTTTTCAAATGTCAATATGAGATTTGCTCACAATCCTGTGATATTTTTTTGGAATTTTTTGTTATGATTTTTTAAACAAAACTTTGAAACAATTTTAAATGACAACAGGTTGTTGCAGCCTTGAAGGACAACAGCATGTTTAGTTTATTAAAATAAATTCGATCTTCCTTTTCATAGTTCCATAGACAACAGTTCTAGAGATCGTTGTTCTTATCAATTAGTATCACGGACTATACAGCACAGTCTAAATAAAGTCACATTGCGTAAACAATTGTCCCAAAACCGGAGTAATATCATCCACAGACTAAACGGTGCATTCAACAGTACCATGAAACGAATGCAAAGTTCGTTCATTGGCTTGAAAAGCAAAACTATTAAGACTTTATTCATCGCAGACTTTGTCATCGCAGCTGATCATCATATGTGATATCTTACTTACTTAAATGGTCGTTATAACTCTTTATTCAGATTTACAATCCAACTTCTCAGGCCACTCATGTCTGTTAATTTTATGCAAATTTAACCTTGACCCCGTCCAACAACAGATTTGAGCAACCTTTCATCGTAATTTTATTTATTTTTTTAATTTTTTATTTTTTTTTTTGTCAGAAAGAAACATTTTTCGTTCGAAATGTCTGTGCTGAGTTTTGAACCAAGCCAACATACTAGCCTCTGGATTACGACGCAAATGCAGCTTGTAGTGATTTATTGCTGTTATGTTCTACGTGCTTTCCCTAAATAAAATGTCTTCGATTGACTTTCTTGTACCAGGCACACATGTGAGTTAGTCCTTAAAAGATAAGTCCGACTTAGACTAGCTTTTAGGCGCCATATGATAATTAGTATCCAACCGGGACATCAAATGTTGCCGATAGGACAATTCAAAATTTGTTTTGGAGATTTCCGTCAAAGATAGTAGAAAATGAGAAAGTCAGAATCTCCTCAATCTCATCATGTCAAGAGCTGAGCACTGAAATGAGGTGAAAGATAGTCTCTCCTTCCTATATATACAAACTATACTCCTGCGGTAGTATTTCTGAGGCAATGTCAATCTTTCAGCATGCTTTCGGGAGGGTGGATAGCCTAGAAGAACCTCAATTGTGCAGTGCAAGGGCTTGCGATTTAAAGATTCTTACAAGTCCAGTTAATGCCAGCCTGAAGTTGAGAAAACGGAAAGAGCGTAACTGCTCCTTTCTACAGTTGATAATGTTCGAGGTGTTAGTTTTAAGTTATGCTTAGCAGCTATTTATTCAGAGGCCCTTTTCAGATTACTTCCACTACTCTAAATATATTATTGTTGTAGTCGAGGACTCCCACTATTCCATTAATGCAATGAAAATTCTTTACATCGCAATCTGAAGCTTCATTTGCTGTAAAGGCATTCGAAGTCTGTGAGTTAATTTGAGTTGATTTTGCAAGTTTCATACACACAGACATAGCTGGTCATTAGAAACCTTCAGACAGGATTACGACCTATCTTCTCACAGCACTTATATTGTGTGTGTGTTTGTTTTCTACATGAGTGATGCAACTATTCTTGGGAATTTTATTTTATTCTCAGAGTTATGTTGCCAGAAATCTGCTAAGAGGCAGTCGCCGAAGAAATATTATTTTCTTTTTGTATTCCGTTTCGTTGGAAGATGTTTGAATCGTGGCCTTACGATCTTATAAGCCTACACACTATCTCCTAGTTGTAGCATGTTGCTACCCCTAATTAAAGTCACATTGCATCGTTAAGCGAGTGATCATTTCCAATTGTAGTGTATGGAAAACTGACTCAATAGACTAGAGTGTTTAACATGAGAGGAATGTAAAGGGCTGCCCTAACATTAAATAAGATTAAAAGGTTGCTTAATACCATAGTTTATTTTGAAAAGTTCCATCAAAGATGGAAGGAAATAAGAACCTCCATATCAAGAGCTAAGCACTGAAATCTGACATGAAAGACAGTCTCTTCTTCCTCCACAGACACAAAGTTCTTGTCATTTGAGCGAATGTCAAGCCTACTGGCATGCCTTACATTAGTGAATTGGTCTGTAAACCGGAATTGAGCGATGGATGGCTATGTTATTTAAGGACAGAAGACAATCTGTTGTCTTCTGATCCAAATTAGTCTTGCAGAGCCTACTGCTTGTACCTTCCTTCCATGTTGTTTTGTGTTGATAAGATAAGGTTCACGTTTGACTGTAATTTTCTTTATTGTTGTGTGCCACCCAATTTGTCTATTGGAACTTCATCATAAGCGGTTCAGTCTATACCGTTGATAATAAAATGGAAAATTTTTTGGGTTTTCAGACTGTTTCAGAGTTCTCTAAGCAGAATTGAATCCGTCGGAATAGAATACCGCATAATCCTTGAAAATGTTTCCTGATCCACTAAAAATTAACTATGTTCGAAGTGCAAGATATGATAATCTATGTTTAGAAGTGGTTTATTCGAAAGCCTGTTCTTCTATTGCCGGTGTAGTCGTGATCTAATATGGTACTTAGTCCATTGAGGCATGTAAACCGGATTTTACGCCGTCAAGCACGAAATATAAATCCTACTTCTCTTTTATGTTAAATACGCCCACTTTTTGGGGATGTAAAGGGATAAAGATATGTTAGTGTGCCGGGGTTATTTTCAGACTCAGTGGCAACTATAGAGACGAGAGCCATTTAACGAATTGTTTAATTATGTTACGCAGGTTATTAACATAACCACCGTATGGTATGACAAAAACAAACTCAAACGAGTGAAACCCTTTGAAATCTATACCACCGCACCTTAATGACCAGTGGCGGTGTGGGGTACGTGTAATGGTTAACAGATATTGAATTAGAAAAACTATCCAAAATAAATTGAATTTACGTGTGTACGCGCGTATGTTTCTTTAATTTTTTTTATTTTTCTTATTCACAGTAGCGTTTAAAATAAATTTTATTTCTTCATAATGTTGTTGCCATTCTTGTATGAATTTGCAAAAAAAAAAATCTAAAACCATACAACAAGCCATGTTATTTTGTTTGTTTATTTTATTTATTTTAATATGGAATTGGCAAAAAGAAAAAAAAACAAAAATTTGAAAAAAATATTTTTAAAAATTGAAATTGAAATTGAAATTGAAATATGCCCCAGTCGACCTTCTCATGTTTTTGCCAAATGTCAACTAAACTTACCACATTCTGGTTGTTGTTGTTGCAATTGTTGTTATGGCTGCTTAATGGCAAAAAAACTTAAAATAGCTCTAAACACAACATAGCAACAACACCAAGAAGCCCAATCTTACTTCGTACCTGCATTTATGCACTTAAAAATGAAGAAAAAAAAAACCAAAAACAAAAAAAAACCGAAAAAAACAATTCGTAAACATTTTTAGGCGATTTCATAATTAATTTTTAATGTTTGTTGTTTCTTGTTAATATTATTGTTGTTGTTAAATTATGTTGTTATTGTAGTTGTAGCCTGTAGTTGTTGTCACCAAGTGTTAAATTCGTTAATAGAATCAAGTTTTTATTGAACAAATTATTTGTCGTCGTTAACTTGTTCAATTTATTGTCGTTTGTCGTTGTTGTTGTTGTTTCAAATGTTTACAATTTTTTTTTTCGTTCGTTTTTTATTTCTTCTTTTTTTTTTAAATAAATGTTACGCCATTTAAACTGTGTCAATATTACTGCGTTTATAAGTACAAGTTTTGAATTTCATTTCGTTTATAATTGTTGGGAATTACCTTCGAAGAATTTTTATAAATTGTGTGACAACATTTAAGTCGTATAACTTATAACGAGGGCTAATTGTTAAGTTAGCCAAATGTGCAAAGTATACAAGTTGTTATAAGTGTCCAATCAACAGTGATTATCAAGTTAAGGTTAGCATAGCTCAGGTCAAAATAACATCTGCCTCTAATTTGAGTTCTTTTAGCGTCCCTTT
>QOCX01000466.1:128175-156213 GCA_005959815.1 Sarcophaga bullata
ACTGACTGCAGACTGTACCTATGTATACCGGCATTTAACTGAAACATTGCGACAGTTTGTAGTAACCGTAGTCTAGTGTGTAGGCTATTAGATGTGGGGCCACGCCAGGTCAGATATTTTCAATAAAACGAAATAAAAAAATAATATTTCTTCGGCGTCTGTCTCTCAGCAGACTTCTGGCAAAAACTTGGTGAGGGAAATAAAAATGCCGTGAAAAGTCATTCGGGGTAGACTTTAAACAGTAGGTCCCGCCGCTCATGTATAAAATTAACACACACAAGCTAAATTGTAATCCTGACTAAAGAGTTGTAACGACCAATGGACGTATTGCGACAGTTTTATGAATGTTTGAACCTCTATCCTGTGAATTCTGAGTGCACAAGAATTCTTCGTTTCATTTATATGGAAAATTATGTCTTTTTCTTCCTTGTCATTACAGCTTCTGCATGTGGTGTTGTGTGATGCAATCATCAGTCAACTACTGTGTGAGGTTTCTCAGATGTCCTCCGGTTATGTTTAAAACAAATGTTGTTCTGCATATTTTTAAAGCGGCCCAGATTTGTACAGCCTCTACGCAAACGAGCTATATTCACATCCCAGCTTTGAAGATCTCTAGACATCTCTACTGGCTATGGGATACTTGAACTCACTTTTGATCATGGTTTTCAAACAAAAATACGGAATGGATCCTATTATGATAATGGTTTATGCCTCCCAGAGAACTTGGTCGAATTATTCATTGACAGAACCAGATCCTACGAGTTTGTTTTTATGGAATCTTTCTGTGAACAGTTACGCCTTCAATTATTCCTTACTTTACCCAATTACTTTAGACCCTATTGAGAGGAAATAATCCCTATAACGGAAGCAGCCGTGCGAACATAATCTGAGATCGCACATTTGTTAACAGAAAAGCAGCAATTCGGCCTGAAGTGTACAATCCATCTATTGAAGTCAATATGAATGAAATATAACATCGTTTAAATGTCTGCTAGGGTGAGCAACCGAAATGTCCAATTTTGCATGACTTTGACGCATAAATGAGGCTGAATTTGCTCGATGTCATGGGTTATGTTGGCTATGAGTACCATTGTGGGAAATCCCTTAATAAAAGGTTTAACGAAGTCAAATTGTACGATCTCGGTGGCTATGTTCACATCGCCTCTGTATAAACTGATTATAACCTCAAATTACTCGTGTGGAATATCCAATGTATTATGAGCCCTATTCCTATTGAAATCACTTATTATTGGTGTCTAGATCATCCAATTCAGTCCACAAAAAAATTGGTTATCTCTGCCATATAGTGTTCGCCGCTGACAATGATTGTCTGGCTAACTTCTAGTAATATGTACCAATGACAGAGCCAGACCTAAAGCCACAAATAACAGTCAGTTTTTCAGGAAGCTCTTGGATGTATTCTTTTGGATCTCTTGGGGATTGGAATCGTTATGAATTTGATAATTTTGTTTATTCACGTGCCGATTCATCTAGAAATGCAACTCGTCGTTCAAGATGATTTTTCGACGAAAATTTGGATCAGTTAGGGCCATTTAGGGAATACACGGTGTTATCGGTGTTGTCGTCCATTGCGATTTGACAAAACAGACTGAAGAAATGGTAAATAATTTGGAAGATATACATTCAGAAGTTGCCGTAGTCTAGTAGGTAGTTTGTTGGCTTATTAGTCGTGAGACCGCGGTCCAAACCCCACGTTAGACATCTTCAACAAAACGAAACATGATAAAATATATCTTTGGCGCTTAGCAGATTTCTGGCTAAAGCTTTAAAAGTAATAAAAAAATTGCCAAAAAATCTCAGAAAGAACTCAAAAATTTTCAAAAATCTGTCAGACTTTAAAGTGTAGGTCGTACCATTCATGCATAAAATTAACAGACAGAACATAAGTGGCATGAGAAGATAGGTAGCAATCTTCACTAAAGGATTGTAATGACCAATTATGTGTGTATGTATGTATGTAATTTGACAGAGATAGATTCAACAAAATGGTTGCTAGTAACTGTTAGAGTTCGAAAGTCCCTGTTGGAAGATATAAGCTGTATCCGTACCAATACGGATGTTTGAAAAGTGGCAGGGGAAATGATTACAACAACAACTTTCTTAATGGTCCTTCAGACATTTCGTGAAATTATTATGTAAAGTTAAAAATAAAATTTTTTTTTCCAATTAACGAGGAAATAGGCTTTAAAATTGTTCATTAGAATATTAGCAGCCGATGATAATTATTCTTTGTAACTTTGTTATGATATACACTCCATTTAACGGTTAATTTATAAATAAATTGCAAATTATTAATGATGAATTAATTGATTCGTGATGAACAATTAAAAATTTTTTTTTATCGTTCTTCGCTTATTGACATGTGATCATTTAAGCGATTATTAAATAAAATTAAATTTCTTTTTATTTGTTTATTTGTTTAATTAGAAATATGTATTGGTATAAAGGTGTGTGTAAAAAAATATATTAATTTTTTATACAAAAGAATTATTAATTAATTAAATAAAATATTAATAAAATTAATGAATAAATAAATTACTGAAAATAAATAATTTTGAAATAGATTTGAAAATACCCTACACAGAGTGCTATTATGTACGGTTTATTAATGCTACAGCATCCGTGCATTCAATATCAATTGGAGTAGATATTTTTTAGATTTTTTAAAAGTTTTTATTGACTTTAAATCTTTTAAAAAACGTAACGTATTATAATTCGTTTCCATTAATTTATTCAAGTTTATTACGTTTGAAGAGTGTGTGTCATGAAACTGCTGCAAGTAAATTATTGCTTTTAATGACCACTTTATGGTATACAGGGTGCCTATAATTGCGACTTGATTTTATTGCATTTTGTTTTTGTTAATTTTATTATTGCTTTTGCTGTTGTGTTTTTGTAAACTGATTCGTTTGTTGTTTTTTTTTTTTTTGTTTCAAAAATAAATTTTATCGTTATTTTTATATTGTTTTAACGATTATTACATACTTACAGTTGACTTGAAATAATAATAATAATAATAATAAAAATTAATATTAAAATTATTAATTTAAATAAAAAAATACAAAAAAATAAAATAAAAAAAAATCGTGCAAAAAAAAAATTCTATAAGACTAGCCAAGTGGAATTACCCTCCTTTAAAATGCAAATCTTTATTGAAATGAAATGAAATAAACAAACAAATTTTTAATTATTTTGTTATTAATTATTTGCACTATTTTATTAATTAATAAATAAATAATGCACACACACACACTCTCTTAGACAAGGGGTTTTTGAACGTTCTTCCCACTATACTTGGCGGTGATTTCTGGGGTTGGCTATTAAATACGAATTCTTAGAAAAACCTTCTCTCATTGTTTCAATGTATTCTGTTTTATAATAATTAAGCCCTAGAATGCAAAGGAAATTAAATCTTATTCCACAATTTATTTATCAGTTTCGTGCAATATTTTAGCACTGTTCCCAGTAGAATACTTAAGTGAAGAGAGAAAATTTTGAAAATAATTTTGTAGCCATCAAACAACCAAGTTCATAGCGATGCATTTTCATTGGATAACTCCAGAATTCTATGGTTCTAAAGGGACGGCATTTAGTTCTTTATATGTCTTCAACTTTTAGGCCTTATTGCTATGTCTTCAAATAATTCTCCTGATCTGTGTTACCAGATAAGATGCTAAGAATTAGTCAAATATATCTGATTTGAATCAACTCTGTTGTACCAACTCAGTTACAGTGTTTGGCAGTATAAAATAGAAAAAGTAACGTATCGGTCACTACTATAAATTTCTACATTTTGTTCGTATATCAATTGTATACGAAATAATAGGGTGAAGTATGGGGGTAAATAAAGAGTTTAGGAAAATGAAGCACTGAAGCGTGTCTTCAGTTCTCATGTTATGTATATAAATACCTTTATACATACATTACTGGCCATTACAAAGCTTTTGTCAGGATTACAACCTAGTTCTTATCGCACCTATAACCTAATATCTACTCCAAACTGAAAATTTTGTGAATTTCCTCTTGGCAATTTTACTTATGCTCAGACTTCTTATTAGCAGTCTGCTGAGAGGTAATAATATTTCTTTTCTTAAACCAATAGAGCTGTTGTTTGAACTATCGAGGTCTCAATTGGTAAACCACCAGGCTAGGAAGATTACAATACTATTCCAAATTTTATGCTCCATAAAATTTGGCTTGTGAATATGGCGGATAGATGCGACTTCAATCAATTTGTTTGGATATTTAATAGGATGATTGAGATGCTTTATGATATGGCCTATGTTACCTAAAGTATCATAAAGAAATAAGTACAATACATATATACATACATACATACATAATTGGCTATTACAACCCTTCAGTCAGGATTACGGCCTAGCTTCTCACACCACTTATGCTGTGTGTGTTAATTTTATACATGAGTGGCGGGACCTACAGTTTAAAGTCGACTCCGAACGACAGACTTTTTGAGATACTTTTCATGGCAATTTTATTTACTCTCAGAGTTTTGCCAGAAATCAGCTGAGAAGAAGCCGCCGAAGAAATATTTTTTTTTCATATTTCGTTTTTGATGCCTGACCGGGGATTCGAACCCTGGCCTTTCGTCTAATAAGCCAACACACTACCTACTATACTACGGCGACTAAACATATATGCAAAGTACTATTTAGGTCTTTAAATCAAATATCTTCTTTATGTAGATCCTATCCAGGTTGTCAATATGTTTTCTGAATCTGTTTTCTCATCGTGTACCCATCCCAACTACATACATTTTGCGAAAACGTTGAAGCAGATCTAAAGGTTCTTCAGATCGATATTCGAAGTTGTTGCAGAATAAAATATTCGTTAGAGATCGCGGTAAATATATTCCATGACTTGCAACAGTATATGGAGTTATATGAAGGTTAAAATGCTTCTTGCTCTTTAGGACCATGTATCGTCATTGTGGTCATCGCTTAAACTTCGTAGGCTGTAAAAACAATCAAAATGTGCTATCAGAGGTGCTAACTCCTTTGATCTTGCATGGTGATTTTAAATGCAAAGATTGTGTGTGCCTGATGTAAAGTACTGAACGTGCTTCTGCCTCTTCAATGTTTCGATAACTGAGAAGAGAAGGGTCGTCCAGGTGATACTGAACGCCATGCTATATTATCTAGTCATTAAAATTGGGGGGTTACAAACGTAATTGTCGATGTTATAAAATGAAATTGTGTCCGTTTATTGGTCTAAACAGTCTTCTGGCAAAATTTACTGAAAGTATTTAAAGTTGTCATGAAATATTTCCCTGTCGTTCGGATGGATAAAAATAACACACACAACATAAGTGCCGTGAGAAGCTAGATTGTAATCCTGACTAAAGGGTTGTAATGACCAATGACGTGTTGCGACAGTTTTATGAATGTTTGAACCTCTATCCTGTGGATTCTGAGTGCACAAGAATTCTTCGTTTCAGATTCCCAAATGACGGACAATGATATGGAAAATTATGTCTTTTTCTCCCACGTCATTACAGCTTCAGCATTTGTTGTTGTGTGGTGCAATCATCAGTCAACTACTGTGTGAGGTTTCTCAGATGTCCTCCGGTTATGTTTAAAACACTCGTTTAGACAATTGTTGTTTGCTATTTCTAAAGTGTAAGAGTAGGTCGCAAGTTTTTAGGAATTAGGGTAACCTTGGGGAGCACCGCCCATTACAGTGACATGTACAAGCTGATGCAGGACAAGAAACAAAAAAAAAAATTACAGCGAAATTTTTTTTTTGTAGAATGCAGAGGCATAAGTAGGGTTATGACAGTTAATCAGTTCGTACTTATCACGTAAGGTATTGAGTGGATAAGTGTAAGTAAATGACAATTTAACTGTTAAAACTTACATTTCCTTATATTTAAAATATCATGATGCCGGTAATAAAATTGATGAGAATTTTTGTGCTCAAATACTTTTAACCCCTATCGTACCAAGTTAATTTTTCTTCATGCAACACTACAAAAATTTTGATGATGTTAGTTGCTCTTCGACAACGAAACTTTATATTTACGTTTTCGGTTGATATGGGTTAATAAATTTGACTTGTTAGCCTGATGATGATGTTGTTAAAGATGACTACCACATTTTCGAAGCAGGTAGTGTGTATTGTGTAAGCAAAAGTTTTAGCAAAAAAAAAAAACGCAAGTAGTTGTTCGCCTGTTGCCTTTGTCTACTGGTTACATGAGCATCCTATGACATTTTAACTGGTTTTTTATTAGTTTCGATAACAATTAAAAATTAAAAAAAAAAAATAAAAGAATTATTCACTCTATGCATTCTATAACGTATAGTTAGAAGAACTGATGATTAAAGTGATGACTGACTTGTAATGGAGATGGTTTATATACAAAATTAAACACACACTCCCTTATTGAATAGTTAATGAATCAATACGATGATGAAAATTTATTTGTTTTCTTCACAATTAAATAAGGAAAGTTTAGTAAATTTTATATTTTCACATTGTTATTGTTGTTGTTATTATTGTTATTATTTTACCTGTGATTTAGTTTTGTCAGTTTCACTTTTTAAACTGAATTTAAAACAAACAAACAAAACAGTAGTCTGTCATAAATCTTTAGGGCAAATAAATACACACGAACAAAAAAAAAAAAAAAAAAAAAAAAAAAAAAAAAAAAAAAAAAATTAATGATTATTTATGAGTTTTTTTTGTTTTGTTTTAATTTATCTGTCTGGTAGAAATCGAAAGGTTAAAATATTTAAAACAGTAGTCATTTGTTTTAGGCCATTTAATTACACCAAAAAAACAAAAACAAAAACAAAACAAAACATTAAAAAAAAATCATTTTAAATGTCTTCAAGCCCTTTTCTTACTTTCAAGGTTTTTTGTTTTTTATTTTTCAGTGTTTTTTTTTCTTCTATTTTTTCTTGTTTTTTATTTACTTTGTTCCTTTGTTTTTTTTTTTTTTGTTCCAAGTGGTTTTATGCAAAAAATTCTTTAAGAACGCCTACATGCACCCGATAGTTATAAATGCAATTCTTTGTCTCATGCAAATAGGAACGGGGGGGGGGGGGGGGTCCAAGAAAGAAAAAAAATTTGTTGAAATTATTTTGAAAAGCTGTTGAACAATTATTCCACGGAGTCGTGATTATAGTTTAGGCGCCGTGAATATGTTTTTTAAGTGCACTACCTTACAGGGAGACATAAACTGTTTTGTTAAATTGAGTACTTTTTGTGGTACTTTTTAATTTTCTTCAAAAGTTAAAAATTATTCTCCTCTTTCAGTTTAGTATATGGGAAATATGGCAAATTCTTATAATATTCCGTCCATGGTACTTTTTCAATTAAAAAAATACTTTTCTAAGTACTAAGTCCAGTAAGTACTTTTCTAACTACCTTTTTAAGCAAAAAATTTTAAATATTTTTCAAAAGGTTTAGAGAAGTTTTTAAAATCCACAAAATATGTTTGAGATGAAGAATAGCGAAGGACAAACAATGCTTTCGGTGTTTTCTACGTGTAATTAAGTACCTCTTTGGTACTTTTCTATACTATTTAGAGTACCATCGCTGAATTTTAATTTTTCTTCACGCGACCTGTACAGAAAATCACGCATAGTTTAATTTTAAAATTTTGATACTTCAAATAATATGATATGAGTTCATAGGCTTTAGGAAGAAAGTGGTGTTTAATGCCTTGAAATTTCTGTTCATGAACACAAGATCAGGCTTTAATTGTTACTCAGCTCTTAAGGCAATAGCTAAGCAATATAATTTTCAGATCACAAGGGTCCAGAACTCAGAAACATAAAAGTGTCACTGGACATAGAAGGCCTGTAGTCTTCTGTTGCTTGAAGTCGCCATAGTCTAGTACGCAGGGTGTTGGCTTATTAGACATAAGGTCACGGTTCAAACCCTAGGTCAGACATTTCCACCAAAACGAAATACGAAAAAATATTTCTTAGGCGTCTTCCTCTCAGCAAATTTCTGACAAAAACTCTGAGTATAAATAATAAAATTGTTGTGAAAAGTTTCTCTGAAATCTGTAGTTTGGAGTCGAATTTAAACCGTGTGAGAAGTTTTGGTCATAGTCCTGTTTAAAGGGTTGTATTGACCAATTTTGTATGTATATATGTATGTAGGTGTGCCTATGGGCTCCTGTAAAGTGGGCTCCTGTAAAGTCTTTATGGCTCATTTTGAAAGCAGACGCATATGACTACTTACCAAGGTGAAAGAGGCAACTAGGCTTTGCTTCTGCCTGTAACTACAGGACTTTGTTTCTAAGGCCTAAATGCACAGCGTTAGGATAAAGAGGCATAGAACACCATCTATGCCTGACGAGATGTTCTGTGATATTTTTCTTTCATGAGTTTCACTGAGCCCTCAGATTTAAAGCTAGAGAGCGTTAGAAACTCTATAAGGATTACAGCTTAGTTTATGGCACACTTAGTTTAATTAGAGTTCCGTGGCAAACCTAATTTCGTGGTCTAGTGCCTTGGTGTATCAAATTAACTCGGCAGTTGCTCTTACCCAGTCTAGCCTATAGTCCTTACTTACGTAATTGGTTATTACAGCTCTTTAGTCAAGATTGCAACCTAGCTTCTCACACAACCAATGATGTCTAACGTAGACTATGAACGAGAGATTTGAGATTGAGATTTTTCGAGAAGATTGCTAAGAGAATGTCGTAGAAACCAACTTTTTCTTCGTATTTCGGTTTATTCGAGTTGACTAAGCGGAGATTTGATTCACGTGCTCTTTTGGATTTAGCTTGGTAAGGAGGTTAATAAGGAGGTTAATGCATATTTTTCAATGTCTCTGGTTTGATGGACACTGTAAAGCACCTATAAGGCCATAGTCGAGAAAATTATGAATGCTTAAATCAAACTGTGTAGCTCATAACCTATTCGTTATTCAAGTACCACAAATTTGTTTTTGGAATCAAAACTGCCATTAACGTAGTTTTACAGAAGGCGTTCTGATTATTGTTCTTTGTTTCTGTTAACAACACTTCGGTTTGAAATACGCATTCGCAAACGTTTCTTTTATTTTCTTGCAGTTTGTTCCCTCTCCCGGTTGATGGTGTTTGCTTGATAGCAGGCAGTAACTACCATTCCCCATTCCTGTACATTTATGTGTGTTGAGTGGTGGTAGTCACATGTCATTTCCATTTGAATTATGGACTTTAGTGGGTCACCAAGGCAAATAAACAAACAATTTTCGCTGATGAATTAAAAGAACTGAATGACTGACTTGACTGCGTTTTTAAATCATGGCTTAAAAGAAATTTACAGTTGGATTGTGTGTTTTGTTTTTTTTTTATATTCTAAAATAGATTTTTTGTTTTTGTTTTTGGTTTTAGCTTTTTTGCTTCTTTGTTTTGCTGGTTTTTAGTTTTTTCATTGTCTTTTTTTTTGTTTTTGTTTTTCTGTTAAAGCACTCGAGAACACAGAACAACAAACAAAATAAATCGTGGAAAAAATGTTGTAGAAAATCAGTTACAAAAAAAAAAAAAAAAAAAAGAAAAAAAAAGAAAAAAAACCAACAAACAAAACAAACAATGCAAAACCGTTAGTATACTCTGACACACCCATAAAAATTATTAATTTTTTTTAAATTAAAAAAAAAATTTTTTTTTTAAATCAGAATGGCTTTGAAAAAGAAAAAAAAATTCGTTTCTCTTTTTTTAACTGTCATTTGAATGAAACATGATTTCCTCTTTTAAGGTTTTAAGAATCAAACTTTTTTCTCTCTTAATTAAATATTAAAAGTCTTTAAATTCCTGTTCTCAATCAAGTTAGCATGTGACATGCCCAGCACTATGATCCACTGGAAAAATAATCAGCCTTTCCCAACATTTATGGCGCATGGCAACACATCAAATTTAACTGTTCAAATTTGCACATGTGTTTACAATATTTGGTTTGCTAAGCACCTCGGCTTATATGTGTGAGTATTCTTAACCAACATAATAACAAAAAAGAAGAGCTTGATCCATTATTTGATGGACGGGAGGCCAACTTTAAGCATTAATTAAATTTCTTAGCTATCGGCTGTATGGGTGATAGAGCTTAATGTAGTGTAAAGTTAACGATCATTGATGGAGTTGTCTTTTTAGAAAAACAGAATCCGTTTCCATCTTCTATATAAACATCATGCTATCTTCTATACAGGCAGTCCCAACTAGAACTCTTTCTGTGGACAAATGTAGTTCCCAAACGTAGGTTCAATTAGTCTGATAGTCCGTGAGTTTTGTTGGAAGCTACATTTGCCAAAATATTTACAATTTATTCAGCATGTTTTACCTAATCACTATGGGCGATCACAGGTGATGCGTGTTAACTAAATAGGCACTGGAGCAGTTGGCCTAATTTTTATTGAAAAATCAGCGTCAGTTATGACATTTATTTCTGAAGTGATATTCTGAAGTGATACGTGAGCAAACAAAATTGTCGTATTTGGGACGATACCCATCCACTTGATCGCCAACGGCATCCAGTGCACTCCAAAAAATTTGATGTGGACTGATAAGGCCTTTGTCGTTGAGAACGACATTGGTCAGGTCATTACTGTCAATGGTCGATGATTGCCAACTTCTTTTGGACAATCAGGATACCAACAACTTATGGTTTTAACACAACGGCATTATGTGATACGCAGGCTTATGTCACTTTGGCTGTTAAGCACGAGAGATTTGAAGGTATCTTCATCTCGCGTGGAAGTGATGTTGACTGGATATCGAAATCCCTTTAAACTTCTTCTTGTAGAGTTTTCTTGCGTTTGAACTGTAACGAGAACTCATGGGATATAGATATCCCAGGAGAGACCATGATATCAAGAATGACTAGCCATTATAGCCTAAGAGATGATGCTATAAACAATCTCTTTTATATTCCGATGTTGGTGCTTTCCTCGTACATCGTAAGTATTCGGATATTAAATTTACGTAGAAGGAGTTTCGGAGACAATACGAACTAAACAGTCTTTGTAGTCTTCACTAGAATGTGCGAGATTATGAAATTCTCTATCCTTTCTTTAACTCTCTATTCCTCTAGATAACAAAAGGTTTTAAAAACATTTAAGCTTGGAATGGAGCTATGAGAACCTATAGTGGTCTGAGTCCTAATACTCATTGCGGTTCGTATATACTGATCACAGTGCTTTTATATTGTGTATCTAGAATTTCGTATGCGATTTCCTTTCAGCAGAATTCTGGCAAAAACTCTGGAAGGAAATAAAATTACCATGAAAAGTTTCTCACAAAAATCTGTTGTCGCTACTCATGTATGAAATTAACACACACAACATAGGTGATGTGAGAAACTAGGTATTTATCTTGACTAAAGGATTGTAACGAGAAAGTATTAGCTTTGATGGCGAGTATTACCTCCGGCCATTGCATGGTAAACTACTGTGTGCTCATATCCATAATAGTCCTTTGCCGTCAGACGCAAATCAATACGCGATAATTTTCATCTCACGCTGAAGTTTCGAGCCAAAGATAAAAGCGGAATCTTTAGTTTCAATTGTGGTTGCGGTGTGTTTATAGCCGAAGTACTTGGATATGATTTTTTTGCATTACCCCCCTTAGGAGCGTATGGCTGGCATTAATCATGGCTTTCATCTTATACGGTTGGCTGCTGTTATTTTTCCATATTCCCATGTAAGTTTACATTGTCCTAGACCTTGGAGTATTGAACGTCTTCAAAAGTTCCTTGGTCGGTCATCGCGTTTTGAGTTTTGAGAATACCACTTAACGCTAAAAGGCTTTTTAATGGGCAAATTGCTCAATTGCTTCCAAAAAAGGCAAGTTTTGTTCTAAATTTCAAAATTCATCTTCAGAAATGATGAAAATCAGATAAAGCTGTAGTGATCGATAGCTTTAAAGTACTGCCATCGGTACAGTGTTGTCAAACATTTGTTTGTTCATCACCTCTTTCATTCTTTCATTCGCGTTTAAACTGCACAAAACCATTTTGAAGAGGAGAAGAAGTAACAATTCCTTGTGGTAAAAAGTCAAAGAATCCCACATTCTTAACGTCAATAATTTTTGGTTTTGCTCTTGTTTTTGGCCAAGTTAAAGAATTATTGCTTAACACTTGGTTAAGTTGGCTTACATCAAATGTATAAACATGCCTCATAAATCTCAATATTTACTGCTCAATTGTTTCAAGTACAAAAACACCAAAAAAAAAAAAAAGAAAAAAAATTTTACCAACACGTTCTCATCTTCATCATCCAGCATTGGGGCACCATCAATAAACTCCTATTCGAGCATTTAACGAAGTTCAAATGTGGTCAGAAGGCGAAGAGACCCTTTAATAGTGCCCCAACTGTAAACGCAACAACAAAGAAAAAAAAAGAGCTCAAGAAAGAGCTGCTTAAACAAATGACATCAAACTAGTAAATAAATCTACAAAAAGGATTCCCTCAATATCAATGGCAGTATTTGCTTTGTGGCTATTGTTGTTTTTGCGAATTTTCATTGCTGTTGTAGGTTGTGTTCGAACTTTTTTTTTTTGGTTTTTTGTTGACTTCATTGGCTGATAAATAATTGCCAACATTTGTGAAAATCGTGTTTGTAGTAATGCAAGATGAATTTCTTATTGAAGTCAGTATGCCAAATAATGAATTCGATTCTAAAACACATTTTCCAATGGTCATTGCTACCCTAAAGTCAGGATTACAACCTAACTTCTCTCACCACTAATGTTATTTCTGTTAATTTTATACATTAGTGGTGGTACCTACAGTCGACTTCGAACGAAAGTTTTTTGAGCAACTTTTTCATGGCAATGGAACGGTCTAACAATTGACTCTAAAATCCTTAGACCTTTGAACTAAACTCCCTACATCTGTTTCTATATCTTCTATGTGAGATACAGTTTATATTGGAGACCACATCGTAGTCATCTCTAGATATTGTTTCTATCAAACGATCAATCATAGCTGCTATAAGGGGTATCATTATTTCCGTGTCACTCAATTCTTTCAATCATCCGGTTGCGCAAACCCGGTTAAAAAAGTCAGTATCGATTTGGCTGAGGACTGCTTAAAGTGCCTAAAACACACTATGCCTCCTGGCTAGATTGTGTGGCAAATATCAGCATTCCCTTTATAGCAAGGGAGACCAGTCTTGAAACTTTTTTTAAGACTGAGAAAATTCTTATCGCCTGCCTTTTCATCAAACTTTAATCTGTTGTGTTGCTCTCTCTCTATATATTGAATTGCCCTTAATTATGTGGCCCATACAAACAGTAGGATGGTGTTCGATGCTAAAAGGGACAACTTTTTGTCTCGTATTTGACTTGTTCTTGGTATATGCATTAACCCCTCACAGACTTCAAGTGTTTTGATGGTTCATTAAATATTCTGATGATTCATCAAGCAGTGTTTTGGTGATGTAGAGAATTTGTTTATTCGATTTGATGCAATGCATATCCTTAGCATGTGTTTTCGGAATTTACAATGCCTAGGATCGCTTACAGAAAAGTTGCCTTGTAATTACCAAACAAATGTTTAGATTGCCTAAAACTCATTTGAGTTGAGAATAGGTTTCGGCCTTTCACAGTTTTACTTTTGCTAAATCCATCCTTCTAAACTTCTTTATCCACTCTAGAGATAGGTTCTGGTCCTGTCAACAGTGTAAAAGCTTCCCTCATCGCAAACTCATTTCCCAACTAATGTCCATGAGAGGCCGGGTGACAGCCTGACAAATGGTTCTGATATTTCCCCGTCCTTTTTCATTCCTTAGAAGATTCCCATGGGTTCCGAATGTCTGTTCTCAATCCATTCAATATACTAGACTATGGTCCG
Organism: Sarcophaga bullata; assembly: GCA_005959815.1. Taxonomy (NCBI): domain Eukaryota; kingdom Metazoa; phylum Arthropoda; class Insecta; order Diptera; family Sarcophagidae; genus Sarcophaga; species Sarcophaga bullata. The sequence continues at coordinate 142,000 of QOCX01000466.1, forward strand.
TTTCATGAAATGTTTCATACACTCTCTACCATTAGTCAGTCTCGTTGCGTAGCGTAGTTGCTACCTCCGGGTAAGATGTGATTTGATGAAATTCGTGTCGGACTTGTCTCCCAACAACCCTAGTTTTCATAGCTCTAAGCCTTACTACCACATGGTAATTGGCTTAATCCCAATATAGCATCTAACACCGCTACAGAACTGATTCTCATTACCCCGTTTATACCGGACAGTGTATGTTTCTTATTCAACTCCATCTTCGAATTTTCGTTTTCAAATTTTATTCTGCCTGTACAATCAATGAACGCATATTCCCCAGTTGGGCTGACCATTTTACCGCTGACTACACAACATCCATGCCGCTGAGGAGCTACAGCTCATTATTGGATCGAGTGCGGAAATCATACCGTACATCCTGTGTATAATATTTGGGTTGCACTCCCAAAATTTTCCTGCAAGCATAAGGTACATCTATCCTGCTCCAATTCCCAATCGAATTTCCTCACTAATTTTGGCTTTTCTTTCTACTTCTTTGAGGCTTTTATTTCTGCTTTATTGATCTATCATTCCTTAGTTTTTCTTTCAAACCTTCTACAAGATATGCTTCATTTGCTACTTTCTGAGGTTATGTTCCCGATCCTGGAATAAAACGGTCTTGATAAGACACAAAATTTTTTATGGCCTGCCATGATATGACTCTCTAACAGCTCTGGTTTTAATGTTTGTTAAGTTGTTTTTAATTTTTTTTTTAGGGATTTTTTTTATTTCGCAGTATTTTCTAGAGGAGTGTTGTAGTTCATGATCATATAAAATAATGCATACATGCGTATGCTCACCCTGTATTTTCTTTGGATTTTTTTTTTATTTTTATTTAAACATGTGTTGTTTGCGAATTGTTAACAAATACGCAGGTTTATACGAACTCGATGAATTGTTGTGGCAAAAATCGTCAGAAAGCACAAAAAAAAAAAGTGAAAAAAAAATTTGTTGTAGAAGACAAGAACATGTTCTCGTTGTAAGACCAAGTAAATATTGATTATGGGCCATTATAGGGATTTATGGCAACGTAAAGAAAATTTATTGAAATTTTCGCATTTGGAAGGTGCATGTTTTGTTCTTTATTTACTGACTGTTTAGCTGATGATTTCTTTACTCGCCTGTTTTTTTGTGTTTTTTTACGTTTTTTTTTTGTTGTTTTTGCACGGGTGAAATTGATTTCATTTTAAAGAAATAAATTCTGCAACAAAATGTTGTGTTTTCCTACAACATACACGTACGCACATATGTACGTACTCTTCAAGTATTCATGAGTCCATGAAGATTTGTTTTGGAACTCTTGGTTTAAATGACCGACCGCATGTATGTAGTGTGGTTGCAAGGTTAAAAAACCACAAAAATTGCAAAAAAAAACAAAAAACAATTTTAATTTCTTTTTAATAAAAAAAAAAAAAAAAAAAAAGAAGAAGAAGAAAACGGTACAATTTTAAAAAGAGATTTTAAGATTTTATTTCAGTTATTGCAGCATTTTAATGTCCTCCATTTGATTGCCATTAAACAACGCATACGATTACTTTTAATGTGCAATCATAAAAAAAAATCGATAATTAAGAATTTTTAGAGATGCGGTTATCGTTAAAATGATAACTGCTTGCTTAACGATCACTATCATTAACCGGAGGTGTGAATGGAACTTGTTTTCTTTTTTTTTTTCTAAATTCCATTTTCTCCTAAAGATTATTACGAAAATAATTGTCGCGAATACCATTTATTACGTTTTCAATAAATTCCTTCATATTGTTTTTGTTTTTTATTTTTCTGATTAACAGCGGCCTACAATTAAAAAGAGATCTGGGATTTTTATTGCAACTTTATCATAATTACGAGGGTTAATTGATAAGTTAGGTTAGTTAACGAACTTCTCTTGAAGGCCAATGTCCTACTTATATCGCGAGTTCAGTAGCGAACAAATATTCAAACACTCTCCTGATTCGCTCATAATAAAGATGGCAAAAAACGGACACTGCCTCGCGAATGATAATCCTTTTTTATCTTAGACTCTCGTCTTTAAAAGTGCTTACAGAGAATGTCAAATCCATTGGCCTGAGTTCCAAAAACAGAAGTGGCCTGTGAGAACCTCAATTATGTAAAGTTTCGATTTCGATTTAAGGATGGAAGACTATCAGTTGCCTTTTAGTCATGTATTCTTCTTTTTCCAACCAATTCGAGCTCTCCTGTAATACGACTAGAGAATATTGCGTTTAGCAGAGGCATAGCATATTGCAGACGGTGATCAGTCTCCTTTTGCCAATATAGTTGAGCTTCGCTGTAATACGATCAGAGAATATCAAGTTTAACTGAGGCAATCGCTACGCTTATATCCTACAATACATTACTTATTGTGATCCCTGTACCAGTGATCATTGGCAATAAAATTTCTAACGACATTCTTATGTCCTGTAACTCATGTAAGCGTTACTTTTGAACGGTCCGGAATTTCCCTAAAGAATCGCTGGAATTCATAAGTTAAGTAATTAAGCGCAGCCTGTTTATTTGAGATTTTTTAGGGAAAGTGTCGCAATCCTACAGCATGGGAAATACTGCAGTGATCAAGTGATCAGCCTATACTCTGTCCAATTATACCTTAAGTGTCTCACTGGGAAGCTTCGGTTTATCAGAACAAAGGCATTGTTTAGCGTCAAAAATCGACTGAAATGCGTCTAAAGAATACATAAATACAATAGATGAAGTCGCCGTAGTCTGGCAAGGCGTATCTGACTTGTTTGAATGTGAGATCAGGGTTCAAACTCCATGGCAGGACGGCAAGACGAAATATAAAAAAATATTGCTTCGGCTACTTCGTCTCAGCAGATTTCTGGCAAAAACTCTGAGAGTAAATAAAATTGCCATGAAACGTTTCAAAAACCTGTTAATTCGGAGACGACTTTAAACTGTAGATTCTGCAACTCATGCATAAAATGAATACACACAACATAAGTGGTGTGAGAATCCTGAAAGTTAGGTTTTAATGCTGAATGAATATAGTATAGCCCTGGTTGTTTCAAATAGAAGGTCGGAGGAGAATCAATTCGGTGAAGCAAATAATTATTTTAGTTGGAGTCCATGGACTTGAGATTTTGTGATCAGAGCAGTATGCAGATTTATGTAGAGAATCATGATCACTACTCGGAACTGTGTAATAGTCTGAACAACAATCTGAAGTATGTCTGGGCAATAAGATTAGGAGAGATACTATAGGAATACCCACATAATATGAACTATCATAACCGTACCAATGGGTAGTATCAACATGAACTCAATGAGAATTACAACAAATATGCAAAATAAGCTTAAAAAATGCCTACCTTGAGGTACTCTATGCTAGAAAAATTCATTTTTATTAAAACTTTTTCAAATTACTTCTAAACAAACTTATCAAATCACCCACTTATTCGTTTTATGCCGTTGCTTGATGTCTTTTAATGCCCAAAGCCGCAATAAACAAACAGAATGAAACACTTCAAGTGTGACAATCAACGAATTTAATTGAAATCCTGGAATTGCGAAAAGGCAATAGACGACAGCCACCTTCACACCACAAGCTACAATAAATAGATTTCGATTCATTCATGCAGAGATCGTGTATTTTATTCTTCTTCTTTCTTTTCTTTATTTCTGTGGCATGCAAATCTTAAAATGTTTGTTTTTATAACGCCGATCCTCAGCAGGTATTTTCTGCCGTAAAAAGAAACGAAATGAAATGAAATGAATTGGAAGGAACAGGCCTTTTAACAGAGCCAGCAGAGATAAAAAATGAATAAGAGGAAGAGGAAAAAGAAGTGATAACTGTGGGCTATAAAAATCAAATTATTCTGTTGGGCGAAAGAGGATCAACTAAATGAAGAGATCTCTGGCAGATCCCCTCTGTGTAATCATTAACTGCAAAACTCATTATGACATGAAAGCGCCACATGTTTATGGGTTTTTGTGGAGATCTTAAGTCTTGTGTTTAAGGTGTTGGATTGCTATGGATAATGAAGCTGACGACTGTGCTGTGCTGCTATTAATGATGATGATAATGATGATGATGATGGTGGTTATGGTGGTGATGGTGTTGCTTATGGTGATGCTGATGGTGACTTTGGCCATGGTAATGGTGATGATAGTTGTTTGTTTGATTGTTTTTTTTTACATCGTTTTTGCATTGATTTGCTCACTTCTTTTTGGCATTGCCCAGTGGACATTTTACACGCCTTCTATTTATTGCTGATTTACCACTCAGCCTTAAAGTGATCCTCTCTCTCTTTGGCAACCAGACTGATGTGATACTTTAAGCAGCTTCAGCTTTTATTTCTTTTTTTGATTATTTGGTTTGTGGATCTCTTTGTTTTTGTTGTTGTTTTCGTTATCTGTGGTTCTTTGATTTTCGAATTTTATTGTTGATCTTGTGGATTTTTTTTTATTTGGTTTACAACAATTCCATTAGCTGAGTAGTGTGGCGTAGAGTAGAGTAGAGTTGAGTTGAGTGTTTATTTAAAAATTCTTTGGTAATTGTGCGAAATGGTTTTTTGTGTGTGTTTTCGTGTGTTTGTTTACCTTGTTGAGGTCGTCCTCTCTTTTTTACATTTTGTTAAGACTTGTTAAATGAAATCAATGGCATCTTCGTGATCACTTGTTATAGCAGCAACACACTGAAAGGAAAATATTTGCCGAAGTTCAAAGAATACGCAATGCGGAGCGATTACCAAGGGCAACTATCTGTTTGGTAAGTATACTGAAGGACTTGTTATTCCGTCAAATGCTGTGGGTTTGAGAAAGAGACTGGCTTTCACATCACGTGTCTGTGTCCTGCTCTGTTCAGAGTAAGACAGAGGGACAGAGCACTTTCATAATCTGCGACCCTTGAGCGCTCTTTAAATTAAACATTTGGACTCGTGTGGGATTCCTCTAGGAATTGCTTGATTCTTGGGTTAAATATTGATTGATTGTTCTAGAATGTCAAGCCAAACACTGTGTGATCTGGTATGGCCAGGATGGAATATAATTTCTCTTAACAATTAAAGCTTTCTTCTCTTTGCTGGACTATGAAGGCAGTTTATATTGGATTCTATATGAGGGTGATTTAAAGAAAAACGGTTTGAAATTTTGATAAATTTATTTTGTTGTTGTGAAGTATCATTGTTCCGATTAGAAATGAAATATTATTTCCTTAATATGGCTGCCTCGGCTAGCCTCACAGTACCTCATTTGATCGCAATAGTTTTCGTGCATTTTTTCTAGTATATGGGCTCGTATCTTGGCAATGCCATTACGAATGTTGGCCTTCAAATACTCAATTGTCGCTAGTTTGTCGGCGCACCACAGAAAATAGTCTAATGATGGCAGATTGCAGCTTCTTGGCGGCCAGTTGACATCCTCATTTCGGCTAATTAAATGGCCATCAAACGTTTGATGCAATAAATCGCTTGTGGCATGAAATGTGTGACAAGTTGCATTATTCTGTTGAAACCAGACGTCGTTCACATCATTGCCATGAAGAGTGGGTAGAAAAAAATTGATTATCATAAGGCATAATGGTTGCGTCGGCCTTATTTTCAAAGAAATTTGTGACAATAATGTCATCGCTTCACAAAGCGCACTAAAGAGTCACTCGTAATGGGTGTATTGGCTTTTGTAGGATCATGTGAGGGTTTTCTGAGCCTCAAATATGGCAATTTTTTTTGGCAAAATCGCCATTGTCGTGCTGTTTCTCGTTAGCCCATCTAGCGAGGCTAAAACGCGGCTTCAACTCTTGTACTATTTGAACTTCGTTAGGGGTTATGCCGAGATCTTTTCGCAAAATTCGACATAAACTGGTGCGTGAAATGTTCAATTCTTGAGAACAATGACGAGATGAAGTTGTTGGATTCTCTCACAGACACAGTCTCAGGCACAGCTTCGATGTTTTCGGGTGAACACACTGTACGAGCACGCTCACGTCTTGGCGCATCTACCAGTTTCACGAACTTTAGCAATAAACTTGCATACGCCGGGCACTGCTGGACCTTATCTGTGACTATATTTGGTACGACATATTCGTGTAATTTCGATCAATTAACTTTGTTTTGGAAGTAAATATCCAATAATTACACAACGTTGCTCAAGCGTAAGTCGATTCATTAAGGTTAGTGGAGATAATATACTGACTTTTGTGACAGAATAGAATGACAAAAGTATTGCCAGAATCGAAATAACCGATGATTTAAATTTAAACCGATAGATGGCCCACCCTCTATTTTAAATCATTCATCAGGCGTAGGGAAATGTCCCTTTAATGAAGAAACAAATCAATGGCGCCTTTAGTACTCCTTAAATGGCGTTCAAATATACAATATTTTTAGATGAGGCAGGAATTTAACCAAATCCATGCATCTTCATGCGTACGCCCTTGTTTTTTGACAGTGTAGTTAGATAAACGGATAGTTTTTTTGCAAACATTTTATGGCTGCTGCTTTGGCCAAGCGATTTAATTTTTTTTGTGTTCTTTTTTTTTTTTTGTTGTTGGTTTCGGTATTTCTGATGATGATTAAGATTTAAGTATCATTTCGCTGACATCTTTATAACACAACGAATGTTTTTTTCCTTTTTTTGTTTCTAAACCCTGTAACTGATGCTGTTTGTTGGTTGTGTGCAGTTAAAGGGGATTGTACATGGGTTGCATGGCTGTTAAGTTCAACTTAAGCTCACGTAATGTGTTGACGTAAAGTTGCAACAGCTCAAGAAATACAAAAAAAAAAAAATTAAAATAAAAAAATTGCAAAAGTATTTCAAGTCCACTTGTTTGGAGTCGAAATTATAAAAAAAAAATTTTAAAAAAAAACGAAAATAAAAATAAAATAAAGAAGCCTTTGGGATGTTTATTATGTGCGTTTTATTTGGTGGCTTTAGCAGGCGTTTTTAATGCCATACAACGAAGGCGTTAAATGCATGATTTGTGGTTGCACTTGGGTAATGAGTTTTTAGTCTAAAATGCGTTCGTTCAGAACATCCTTAAAAACCATTTCATGTATGCAGCTGATGACGATCGTCATTACAATTTCCAGTAACACATGCAACGCCATACAATTTAAAGAGACTTCAAAACTGTCCAAGACTGTCTGTCTGTCTGTCTATCTGTACGCCGGCCTGTCCTGTCCTGTCCTGTTTTGTTGGTGGTGTTATGTTTTAGTTCGTAAATAAAATAATGCCAGGGGCATGCATGCCGGTAATTTCAGTTTCAATTTCATTTCTACTGTTTTGGAATTTTTTTTTTTATTTGATCTTTCAGTCACTAATGAAGCTGTTCGTTCAATTCTTATTTACATTTGCACAAATGATTGCCTGACTTTCTGAAAGCTATTTACACCCGGAAAGTTTATGTAGGAAATTTTGCAAAACTTTGATTTGCAATTCAAAAAGAGTTGCATGAACGTATTGCTTGGTGGCTTGGCTTTTTCTGTAGCCATAGCTTGCTTAGAGAGCAATTTTAAATAAAATTTTATTTATTTGCTTACGTTGTTTATGAGAAAAATCTTCAATTGCCTTTTGATTTATTGAAATCGAATGTCAAAGTGTTATTAATTTCATAGGGGAACTGTTTTAGGCTATAAATCCGACACTGCATTTGATTTTAAAAACTTTCGTTAAATTTGTTGAAATATTCCCATAGTTTTTGGTTTTTTTATTCTTCTTTTCTTTTGTATTTTCTGTTGAAATTGTCAACCATTAAATATTTCTTGTAGTTTTTGTTGTTTATTTCAAACTGACCTACACTTGTGGTCATTAAAAACCTGAAAAAAGAAAAGAAGAAAGAAGAAAAAAAAAAGAATTTAAATCGGGCAACGCATTTGCCTCACCCATCAATTGTGTTAAAATGGCATAAACTTTCTCCAGTTTTAGATTGTTATTGGTGGGGGGTTTATTGACTGCTTTTGCTGCAAACCATTTCAAACAGTTTCTAAATCAACATTATAGAGAGACCAACTCAAGCTGTAAATTTGAAATTTAAGTTTTGCTTAAATGGTTTGCAAATGCTCTTAAAGAAGAGTTATTCGTAGCAGTGCTGAGAATACTTCAATTTCGAGGTTTCCAATGTATTTGTGTCCTTTTAATCTTGATCTCAAGTACGTTTAGAAATAAGTTCAAGCGTTTGATGATAATAAAATTCGCCTCAATTAGAAAATATTCTCAAGTGGGCTGTTCTATAACATTAGAAGAGAAATTCTGTGCCCTCTTTGGCATACCAGTTTGAACAAATGGATAGTATTTGGCATCAGATTTCTAGAACTACATTAATGTCTGAATCTGTCATTATTTGTTATCGAACACTCCAGTCTGGGGTCAACAATTTGGTGACAAGAAAAACTCGCTTCAGTAGAAGCCCTTGAATTTCGATTGTTTCTGCTTCCTGCTGAGCTTTTCGGGGACGAAGTTATTATGAAATTGTCTTTACACTGACAGTGACGAATAAAACTGTATTGGTCGGCCCAAGATTATTAAAACCCCCTGAAGATATCAATTTTATGCAGAAATATTTTCCTTATGCCTTATAAGCCACCGAAACTGTACAAAGTGCGGTCTTGTCTCTTCAAATCATAGACGACATCCAAAGCGGTGATAGTCTTACTCTTGGCGTGTTCGGTATTCTTACAATTTCTCGAAATATTTGTTAATTTTTTTTTACTGCCGTCAGGATTGTAATGGCAGGCCATTACATATGATCATGAAATTTTCCATGATTCCTTCACAGAGAAGTGTCTGCATCTTCCGTATGGCACGTTGAGTATCGGACTTAAACCATGGAAATATTTTCTGGATTATTTTGCATGACCTCAAAGAATTCATAAAACCCCAAAGAAAAGAACTAAAATTCTTGAGATAATTTGTTTTGGGTGATCGTTGTTGTAGTGTTGCTAAGACCACAAGAGAGAGCTTCGTTGTTATGTTCCTGTAATGAATGTCGTTCACTTATTTACCTAATTTAGGCATTACAATCTTTTAGTCAAGCTTCCAACCTAGCTTCTCTCAACACCCGTGGTGTGTATGTTAATTTTATTCATAAAATGCGAGATCTATACTTTAACCTCGACTTGGAACGACAGAAAATCTTTAAGAAGAAGCTTCCGTAGGACTATTATGGCATAATTGGTTATTACAATCCTGCAGTCAGGATTACGACCTAGCTTCTCACATCAGTTTTATTGTGTGTGTTTGGCATGACTTACACTTTAGAGTAAGTTGTGGCAATTTTGTTTACTCCTAGAGTTTTTGCCTGAAATCTGCTGGGACAAGTTGTCGAAGAAATATATTTTCTGACCTTGGGGTTTGAACCTTAACCTCACGACTTACTCGACTACGGTGATTTCGTTCCAAACCTTGATTTTTATCTATCCATACTCTGATCAAAGAATCTCTGAGGGACTGTCAGCATTAATGGCAAGGAGTTCATATATTTCGTTTTGTTCGAGAGGTCTGAAGCAGGAGCAGAACCACGTCTAACCATTGACTATTGGTATCTTTAAGAATGGTTTCTGAGCCCTAAATTTGGCAATTTCGCGAATTGCCGGTATTGTCTGTGGTTTGATGGCTTAAGCTACTGAGTGCGTAGTATTTTGTACGCATGAAGTTCGATGTCTTTTGCCGAAATTCGCTCAGTAGTCCTCCGTGAGATTTGCAGTTCTTGAGACCAATGTCAAATTGATGTTTACGAGTTATCGCTGACACTCGACAGTAGTGGCTAACGGACAGTAGTTTTACTGTTCATAACCCGTCTAGTTTCCACTACTTGAAGGAAAATTTCGATGTTTGGGATCGATCTCAGCTTAACATTTCAAACTTTTGTAATAAAGTTTCAATGAAAGTCGTTGTTCAATCGTGCTTCATTATTAATAAGTGGAATAAATTTGACAGTGACAGCTGTCAAATTTCAGAGTTGCCATACACAAAAAAGAATTTAAAGGGAATATAAAAACTGCACTCTTGATAAAAGAAACGAAAATCGTTTCGGTTTAAATTATCTTCCTTAAGGAGAATGCGATCTAATTTGCCAGCTATAGCTGTGTACGTCCAATTGGCCATTTATTCAAACTAAATATCGTTAAAATATATTCGTTCAAACGATATTTTAGAATCAAAGATTTGAATGAAATAAAGTGTGTGGTAAATGAAGATTTCTTTGGTTTGTTTTGATGAAAACGGCTATCAATGTCTCTCCTAGTATTTTTATGGCCACTTTATAGCGTTTTTTTTTTATTGATTTGACTTTGGCTTGATGATTTGATGCTCTTTCTTTTTATTGCTTCATTTTATTTTACATAGAAATGAATCTGGTTGTTTTGGCTGTAGGCCTTTAACAAAACATTGTCACCAAATAAATTACAAAATGAAACCTTTCTCCCCCCCTCCCTACACTATTTGATTAAAAAAGAATGCAAGAAGGTGAACGTTTAGAAGAAATGTTGATTAATTTTATGGGAAATTAAAATCAAATAAAATTGTTTATAGGCTCCTCCTTGCTTGTATGGAGGGGGGGGGGGTATTTTAAAAATGTTTCTCAAATTTTCAAAGAAATTAAAAATCAAAAACAGTTTTTATGTTAAATTCTTTTAATTAAAAGTTGATGTTGTTGTTTTTTTTTTTTTTTTTTTTGTTGGTTTTTATCTTAAAAGATAATCTTTTCGAAATACCTCCAAATGGATGAAAGAATTAAAAACAAACAAACAAACAGACAAACAGAAAGAAAAAAAATCAACGTCTTAAATTAACCTTATTTTGTCATGCCCTTAGCATTGCTAATCATTAATATTTCCTTTTAACTAAATACGTCACCAAAAGCATAGCCAATCAGCAAAAAAAAAAAAAAAACAAAAAGTAAAAAAAAGAAGCAAAAATTTTAGACACAAACATGGCCAAAAGACATAAAATATCAACACTCTTAACACGTGCCTTGCCAAAAATTTACAGACGCTTTTAAAACGCAAAAAAAAAGAAGAAAACAAAACACAAAAAAAAAACGGTCAAAATTAAGCGTATGGCCAATATAATAAAGCCAAATTGAACTGAACTGGCCATCACTATCATAAGCAGCAAAGCCATCATCATAGTCATCGCAATCAAGCGTGGCTTTTAATTTGAATATTGGAATTGATTTTTTGATGATATTGTCTTTGCTGCTGTTGTTTAGCAATTTTCATTCGTTTTTATTTCGTTTTCTTTCTTTCCTTTTGTCTTTGATTTTGCTTTCCTTTTGAAAGATTTGATTTGTTTTTTTTTTATAATCTTGCCAAAGCATTGGGAACAAGTGAGAATGTTCATGATATGTTACCCTATATCGCCTAATTACCTACTCGGTTTTAGTCAATTGATAAAGAGTTACAGAGTATACGACTATGGCATTTGGACCAATATCCCACTGTTTGCAGTCTTAAGGTTATCTTCTAGGGCTAGAATTGTGGTATGCTTTTCCCTATACACCAGAGACTACACAATATTTCTACGAAAAATAGTCTAGTGAGGTCAAATGGTATGATCTTGATGGCCAACAAGGGCTTCAAAATGGGAAATTAATTTATGATGTCTTAATAGGAACACGTGGCATCCTTTTATTAAAATTATTCCATTGTAGACATAATGTTCCATAGGCGATCATCATTCATTTTTCATCGTTCTTGAAGGAATATGGCAGTATGTTGCTCCCATAGACTTCATTTTTAGTGGGGTCCAATCGTATGATCTTGATGGCCAAACGGATTAAGCGGGAAATTAATTTCTGATTTCTTAATACGATCATGATATTGCGTGTCATGGATCATGTGGCACTCTCTTATTGAAATCATTCCATTGCAGACAAAATACTGCCTTGTTCAAATGCAAATAATTTTTGAAGACTTATGGCACTATGATGCTCACAAAGCGCTCTAAACAATCTATTTTTCAAGGTTTATTAACAGTTCTTGCTTCTGGCTGGTGTCCATACTAAATATGGCAAATGTACCCATTGAGTAAAGCATGAGTCTCGTAATTGAAGATAATTTTTCGATTGGAAAATGGATTGTCATTCACTTAGTGGTACATCCCACCTATCTCTAGTTCCTATGGCAGCTGTGTTTTATTGGACTACACAACGAGAAGCTTCCGTAAAATCTTCCACCGACTACCACGAATTCAGAAATCTAGATTTCCACAGACTGATACACCAGCAATATTCTCCTCGGTAAGTATTCTTCACGACTAGAATAAGTCAACGTTGCGTTGTATGACAAAAGGCATTCTCTTGCTGAGCCCATAATAAGCTTCGTTATCATATTCCTGTAATGAATGTCGTTCATTTACTTACTTAAGTTAAGTTAGTTATTAAAAACCTTTAGTCAAGATTACAACCTAGCTTCACAAACCACTTATGTTGTGTGTGTGTGTGTGGGACCTACAGTTTTACCTCGATTTCGAACAAGAGATTTTTAAGAAACTTTTCATGGCAATTTTATTTACTCCCAGAAGGCTTTTAAGTCTATCGCGACTAGACTAAGTCATCGTAGTCTAGTTGACAGTGTATTAGTTTATTAGACAAGAGCCTGCACTTCATTCTACAACTCAGACATATCGCACGAAAGCGAAATGTAAAAAAAAAACAAAGGACTTCGACCAGCAATCTTCTATGAGTAAAGTATCTGGAAATCTGTCCTTCGACACTCATGGGTGAAATTAATACACATACAGTAGGCGTAGGTGTGAAGCTAGCTTGTAATCCGAACTAAGAGGTTGTAATGACCAGTTAAGTAAGGAAGGTAGGTGCTGTTCGAACAACTAGAGCTAGCTAGTTTGTTCGGTAAAACAATATCATTTGCGAAGTATTTTTAGAAAGGAAATCAAAGCTTTTGAGGCATTGTTCGTCAATGTGAAACGCCAAAGCTTAGTATTAATTTTTTTCATTTCCACATGCCACGAATCCTTTTTTATGCTGAAACAATGTACATTGAAAAACCAACTAGAAGATCAAGTAAGTAAATAAATACACAATATACCTTTGTCACCAGTAGGGTATAAAATTTGAAAAATTATCTTAAAAGTCTATGTCACATGAGGATTTCCCAGAATCTGTAGAAGATTTTGTGAAGAAATTAGCCTAAGGAAAAGAGTTGACATTAAAAGTGATTGTGATTTGTTTTTTTTGTTATTAATTACGATTGACATTTGGATGATTGCTTGTAATAAATTTATTATTTGCCAATCGATTAAATATACGCATATACGCATATATAAACTGAGTGTGTAAGTATGTAACTTTCAACCAACATAACCATTTATTTGATTATTATTTTGGAAGATGACCTAACCAGTGGAAGGAAGGTTAAAGGCACAGAGACAGAGTTTTGTAGTTTTGTGTAATGCGGGATCTTTGTTAGAGTTTTTGTGGCATAGGAATAATGAGGCATCACAAATATTCCAGTGAGTGAGATTGTTTTTGAAGTCGCCATAGTCTAGTTGGTAGTGTCTTGGCTTATTAGATTAAAGGCCACGGTTCAAATCCCCGGTCAGATATCAAAAACGAAATATGAAAAAATATTTCTACGGTGACTACCTCACAGCAGATTTCTGGCAAAAACTCTGAGAGTAAAACAAAAAATTGCCATGAAAAGTTTCTCAAAAATCTGTTGTTCGAAGTCGATTTTAAACTGTAGGTCCCGCAACTCATGCATAATCTAAATACGCACAACATAAGAAGCTAGGCTGTAATCTTGACTGAATGGTTGTAATGGCCAATTATGTTATGTATGAGAAGGTTTAAGACTGATTGAGACATTGATAATGCTCTGCACAAAGTTGAACCCACCAATTTGGCGTTGGCTTGTCAAAATTGGAAAGTATTTTCGAAAGTTTAATTAATTTCAGTGGAGCAGTCAGTCTTGTGTGAGAATACATACATGATTGGTCATTATATATAATTGGTCATTATAATCCTTCAGTCAAACGAATAACCTAACTTCTCATACCACATATGCTGCATGTGTTCATTTTCTACTTGAGGGTTGGGACATACAGTTTAAAGTTGAGCTCACAAACTCCAACATGTTGCAAGAACACGCGTGTTGCGATTGCCTTCGTTAAAGTAAGATTCTTTGCTGATTTTACAGAGCTCAACATTGTTGATAGCAGGCAGGTATAAGGAATATTGATAGAATCTGTAGTACTTGCATGTATAAGAAG